>JAZAYU010001255.1:0-67277 GCA_038501625.1 Corbicula japonica | reverse complement strand
TGCATCTTTGATAACTGACATTTATTTTACTATTTAAGAAATGGGCCACGTTGTGAGAAAATGTCTTATGCAACTTTTCGATATTTTCGGTTTTTGCTTTTTTTTTAGAAATGAGCCTCATTGTAAGAAAATGAATCTTTGATAATCCCTTTTTACTATTTTTAGAAACAACACATTTACATTTTATTCAAACAATATATAATTTTCTGCAGTTGTTCACTACATAATATATTATTCCCGCGAAATGCATAAAATTCGATGTCTTCTGCTAAATTCTCAAGGAAAGACTAAGCAAATCTAGGCTGAAGGTTGTAAAACTGAGTTTGGAAACCAGTCTCAAATCTCAAGCATCTGATTGGCTGAAATTTCAGCCAATCAGATGCTTGAGATTTGATACTGGTTTCCATGCTCAGTTTTATAACCTTGGGCACTATTCATTTTTGCACGCAGTGGCAAAAATAAGTTATCGTTGGCTATAATTTTGCCATTTTTTATAATTCTTTATCAAACTTTCAAATACTTTTCTTAAAACAACAGTGATTCGCCGAAGTATGCTCATTTTTGTACTTTGATTTTCTCACAAAAATTTAACATTGGCTATAACTTTGTCATTTCTTAATATTTCTTTGTCAAACGTCAGGGTCAGTTTTTTTTTTCAGAAAAAGTACCCGAGGGCGACACTAGTGTTCAGCTCAACATCTATTTAGCCATTACCTTCATATGGGGCATGCCACGGGAAAAGGTACCTTCGGTCATATTTTGTGAAATTTAAGTTGCACCACTACAGATTTCAGTAAGAAAGTAAAAGAACCCACGAAATTTAGATTTTTTGCCTAATCCACTTTGAAAACGTATATAGCAATCATTTAACAAACTCGTTTTATGTAGTATTTGTAAAAAAAATAAAGAAACTTCAGACTACCCAATTCAAAGACAATTTAAGTAAATCTAGAATAGTATACTTGATGGTTTTATACTGTACCCAAACGGAGAGGTATATTTTCTTGGATCAATCGCTGTTCGATCTTGTAAATATCTGTTTTGAGACAAAGTAATTCTTCCTGCAACAGTATGCTTTACCCTGACGACGGGGTAATTCATTTGTAGAATCCAAGTGTCCATTATTTCCCGAACATTTGTTATAGCTTGGTTTTCGGCAATGGATTGCTGAAAGAAAAAAAAAACAGCTGCAATGGAAAATAGTCTCAAATCTCAAGCATCTGATTGGCTGAAATGGTGACTGGTCCCCATTTCAGCCAATCAGATGCTTGAGATTTGAGACTTGTTTCCTTGCCCAGCTTTATAACCTTCAGCCAAGTATTCCGTAAAATTAACACATGTCTTTTGATATTGATAAGGTATCGAATAGTGAAAAATAAACATAAGTTTGAGATAAATGAAGAAAAAAGCATTCATTATTTTATTGGCAATGTTAAATGCCAAATATTAAAAATGGCAAAATTTAATTAACAAATATGAATCCGAGAGTTACCGCCTTGGAATTGGTTAATGCCATTTCAGTACATAGCCCTTTGACATGACTGTATTTCTTTCGTTTCATAATAAAAAGGACAAAGATTCACACCAGGAAATGCTGCCGCCAGACCTCGAGCTCGAGCAGTTTCATGTAGCTTACACGCACTGTACTTTTATAAATATTACAAAGTGATATATATAGAAACGCAACGTAAACTTAAAAGATGATTATAGTTTTCCGCCGGGAAACATGGTAACCCAATCCTATGATGGGACATTTAAAACAGTACCATGTGCAATGTCACCTTATAATAATAATAATAATAATAATAATAATAATAATAATAATAATAATAATAAATTCTTTATTTTTAGAGGATAGCATATTTGGCATAGCCATTCTTACATATGGTCCTCTTAAACACAAGTACAAATAGTTACAAATTTACATTCATACATACATACATTCTCATAATATAACTGAAAGAAAGAAAAAAAAATAAAGTTACAATTAAAATTTCAAGAACAATATGAAAATGATGAAAGCAGACAAATTAAAATGAATAATTTAAACAATAGCAATTATAACAAAAGATTCATTACCCAAGCATTTTAACATTTATACATAATTAAACTGTAATTGTCTTGACAATGCACTACATATTATCAAGTAAGAATTTAATATGTTTTTTAATTGATTTTACTGATTTGCATGTTTTTACAATCAGTGGAAGAGAGTTACATAACTTTGGAGCAACAACTGAAAATGATTTACTGTATAATAGAGTGTTAAATTTTGGAAGTAATAGGTTCCCATTTGAAATAGATCTTAATTGCCTGCCATTGCTATATGTTAGTTCATTAAACATCGAAGTTATATACAGTGGAGCTAAGTTATGTAATGCTTTGTAGGTTAGTAAAAGAAAATGGTATTTGATACGACATCGGATTGGCAACCAGCTTAAATTTTTAAACATGATCAATGAAGGCGTAGTAAGCCCTGTTTTAAGAATAATTCGCGCTGCTCGTTTTTGTAGTTTTTCGATTTGAAAAATATTGGATGAGTTTGTTCCGTCCCAAACCAAGAGTTCTTTTGCACATTTTCATTGTTTTTGATCAACGCATTCGCAAGATATTGCAAATAATGTCACATTGCATATATTTATCCAATGAATATGTTTATGGTAAACAAGGAAAGATAATAAACAATTTAAAATTAAGAACTGCTAAGATGCTTACATTTCCTAGAGCGTACCACAAATCATCATGAGTAGCCACTCCATATGCCAAGTTTTTCAAGTAGCGCTGAAAATATTGATGTTTAAAATCACAGTTGAGAAAAAAATATTGACGAACAAACGCCACTGACACAACAATGCTACATTCTCGGCAAAAATTAGCTTGTTCAAAGACTGTTATCGAAATGCTATTGTTCTTACGCCGCCAAGTACCATGTTCAGTTAGATGAAAAGGGAACTTTGGAAGCCACCAAACACGAAAATTACGAAAATATTGCAGGCTCTGTTTGTTTGAGTTTTTTCATGAGCAGTAATAAAAATGCTTATAACTACACAAAACGCCCAGCACCGGGTTGAGAACAACCCAGTATCTACATGTTAACATTACAATTTTTATTTATTCCAAACGATGGCATGCATTTTAAAGTTATTAAGCATGAGACCTTCAATGCGTTATTATCAGAACAACATCATTCCGTTTTCAGTGGCATACGGCCCCCAGATAAAAGAACGGGTTTGTCTTAAACAATAGGCGAAACCATATAGCATAAAATTGCATAAAATAAAAAATCCTGCGTATCACAGAGAACGACAAAGGAAAAATTAAATCATAGGGGTGACTGAGCAATGTCAAAAGTTATAAAGGCAGGGATATTGAATGTACCCTTATTAAAACAGGCATAAATATAATTACGAGTACGAAATTTTTTCAGGTGTATTATTTATAAATATAATTATCGGGCTTATATGGACGTACTTATTAACAACACTGATGGAATGTACAGGGAATTGTTTTTAGAGCTGCTAAACGGCACAGACAATTCTACTGTAATACTGATATAGATTAAGAAGATTTATTTAAAATAGAAACAAAATAAATTTTAAAGCCAAGAACACCACAAATAGCAAAATATAACAGGCTTGGTTTGATTAAACCTGTTCCTGTGCAGTAATGGTAGTGCATATTACTGTTCGGCCCCCGCCTCCCCCCGCCTTTGCATATTTCACGTTTTTTAAATAAAATGGTTACCGTAAGTCCACGTTTGAACGTGCTGTCACCGAGAAAGAACCTCATCATCCTTATGATAGATGCTCCCTGAAAAAATACAATGCTAATAAACAAATAGTTCCAATGACAGTGTATTCAACATATTTACAGTCACAGTTTATAATTGTTTAGTTTTATAATTGTAAAGTAACATGATTTTATTTAATTATATCTTGCAATCAAAAAGGTATCAGAGTTTCGTAATTGCATGTAACATTTAAAATGGCTACCATCAGCTTTTGTTTGATCAATGTCCATTGTCCAAGGTTATAAAACTGAGCATGAAAACCAGTCTCAAATCTCAGTCGCCATTTCAGCCAATCAGATGCTTGAGATTTGAGACTGGTTTCCAATCTCAGTCCATATTGTGATCAACTGGAAGCCAGCGGACAAGAGTCTTCTATCATCTCAACAATCTCTAGAAAGCATACTTTTATGTAGGAAATCGTGTCAAAAATCTCAAGGATCTCGTCCGGATGGGAAACTGGTACATACACCGGATGTGACGAAATTAGGCCGTCCAGGCTGAATACGTCATGAAGGTCGTCCACAACAAACCGTTCAAACTACAAGATGTAGAATATCTTTATTTTTGGCTCGGAAACAAAATGTTAGTAAATTTGGACAAAACAAAAATTATAAAAGGTAATTATTTAAAAAAAACTAGGCCCAAGATCATAAAACTAAAACTGGAGACCTAACTCAAATTTCAAGCATCTGATTTCCTGAAATGACGACCAGTCACCCTTTCAGCCAATCAGATGCTTGAGATTTGAGACTGGTCTCAAAACTCAGGTTAATGATATTGAACCCTGAATAATTTTCCGTGGTAATCGTAAAAACATTAACTTACGTCTTTAAACATAAAATGCTTTTACGTTTATATATTTGATTTATATCCTTCAATTGATATTATTATCGACACGCAACACCGGACAAAATATTCGCCTCAATAACTTGAACATATTAAACAGTCAAATACCGAACGTCGTCGCTGACGCTTTTTTTTGTTCATATTTACTTTCTGTCATTCAAGTAATATATAGTTATTTGGTTTCTTGACAGGGAATGTGAGGATATATTGCCGGCCTGGGTGTCATATTACCCGAGCCGCAGGCGAGGGATAATATGACACCCAGACCGGCAATATATCCTCACATACCCTTTCAAGGAACCAAATAATTGTTTTATTATACTGCAAAAACTTTTTCAGACAAAAATAATTAGAAAACATCGATTTTTTTTCATTTATTTCGCATATTTAATGCCGAACGGCTTAATTCCCCGCTGAGAACCTCAATAATTACATGTCCGACGTCATTAATTTACCTGCATGACGTCACTTCTATAGAAATTGAACGGACTATCCATTTGATTTTTATTTTCGAAATTGGAGAATAATCTGATCGTTTTTAACGTTAAAAACATAACAGAAATATTTTCTGTAACAATTTTAGTAATCCCTAAGCATACCGCTTTATAATTTACAAGATCGGCTTCAAATTATGCATTTTTACGGAAATTCAAAACAATATGGCGGACGAAAAGAAAAGGTGGGAGGCCAGAGAGGGAAATTTAGGCACGTCCGTTCATATCTACGGCCGATCCGTAAATACGGATATACATCAACGGCAAATTATCCAATCAAATTCAAGCAAATTTCTTTGCAGTATAATAATATTTATTATATGGGGCGCGTCACGGGGAAAGGTACCTTCGGACAGTTGACGTCAATCTTTGAAATGACGTCATAAAATTTGAGCAGACGACATTATTTGTAATGAATTTCGCGGTAAAAATACAATTTTATTGTCAAAATGTGTAATACAATCACCTCGTATTAATAAGAAATTGATTTATATTTGTAAGTTCTTTCCAAATTTAGTAAAAACTAAAAATCACTATAAATGACCGAAGGTACCTTTTCCCGTGACGTACCCCAATTATAAGATTAGCATAAACATACTGTACATTATAGATTATTTGACAATCAAGCGAAATACATAGCATTAAAAATGGCTTATCAGCAAAAAAGTTTTACAAATTTAATATCGTTATGTTGCCTTGATGAGTATTGGTTACTGGTCATTCATGTCTGTCAAATAATTATTCTTGGGTTTCTAAACAGAATATCACATGACTGTCTACTTATCCACACCCTGTTATTATTAATGCTTGATGTGATATAGCAAGGTCTTTTTGCCAAGGATGCACAACACAAAAACAGGAAACAAAACACACTTCTCATACTGCTCAAAACAGGCACCTGCTGTTTCAAGTTTTTTTTGAAGTATTTAATTGTATTTGTTTTAAAAAGGAACGATGAATCACGGAAGAATAATTATATAATTATTTACGTATCCAATATTTAATTAAAGTTGATAGTTATAATTGCAAATTTCAAATATGAAACTGTTTTGTCGAGTTTTCTTTATACTTATGATACATGCTTAATGCGGAAGCCGAACCGCTACGGCAATATTTACAATTTTCCAGTCAGGCTGCAAGTAATCCACACCCATATTCTGAACGTAAGTTGCAAAACCTTCATTTAGCCACAAGTCATCCCACCAGTATGGGGAAACAAGGTTTCCGAACCACTGAAAAATTAACAACAAAAGCATCGTAGGGTCAATAACCAAGACCAATGGTATCCCGAGCGACGTTAGAAAACGTTTAGAATTAGACTAAGACAACTTTAAGGATATTTCGAGTTTTAAAGGCATACAAACCAAGAAATGTGATCGAAGTGTTTAAATAATAGTTTCTGTTTGAATTTCTAATTTGCTGAAATTGTTTATGTTTAGTCTGGTTCAAAGGTAACAAAACTAATAAAGGACACGATTATCCAATCTCAGCGATCTGTAATTTAAAAATTGAGAACAATCATAAAAGGAAATTGAAGATCTGAGTCAAGTATTCGTTCTCTGTTATATAACCTTGGAGTCTGGTTTTACTTGGAAAACGGGTCGTTTCTAATAGAATAATATCCAATAGAATTCCATAGAAAATGTATGGAATTGAAACGCAAGGTCATAAAAACAACTGTATACATGTGGTGTTTGTTTATACTTGTTTATACTAGTAAAACATGGTGTCATTAGAAACAAGTATAGCTACGCTGTATTTGTTTGTTCAGGTTGGTTTTACCAGCTCAGCAAGGTCATGAGAAACAATTAATGCCACACAGTTTTTGTATAAATGGAAACAACTACTAATTTTACCTGATGACCCAGTTCATGAGCGACAACGCTAGCCACACGTTGTTTGTGGTCCTGTGAGGACACCGCTGGCTCATACAACATAGCAGCTTCGTGGTAGGTGGATAAACCCCAATTTTCCATTCCATCAAAAGGCAAGTCCGGTATTGCAATCATATCTACAAAGACAACGGTCTCTTGATTTGTATGAAACAAATTTAACTTACACTACCACCAAAAGCACTCGTTACTTGACAAAGCGCGCAAAAATTCATTTTTGATACCTCAAATTCCTATCTTTAAACAACGGGTTTTTACTAAATGCCTTTATTTGAAATTTGAAATCATTAGAACTCAAATTTATTTTGCCAGTTTCTTGTATATTGATCAATTTTAATCTATGTGGTTATAAAATAAGAATGCTGTAATCTCTCGTGCAACAACAACTATCCGCAGAACAGATCGTGCAAATAAAATATTTCACATAAGCCAATATATTGATATGTGTACAGCCAAAAGGTGAAGAGGAAACGAGATGATGGTTTATAAAAGGATCAATTTTAAAACAGGCACCACAAACAATTAACGAAAACGAAAACCCGAGGGGTTGCATCCTTGGAATGGTCAGTGGCAATTAGCCATTTGGGGTTTAATAATACGGAATGTTTAACCAGTCATATGCTCAACAAGTATTTTCTACAAAGATTTATGACACATTTTATTAGAATTAGTATATTTTTATATGGTAATTAATGAACAAAGGCAAAAGTGGTTTATCTGAAGTTTAATGTAATTATATTTCCCTGTATATTATGTCAATTATTTTAAATATACTCGAGCACAAGAGTATGCTCTATATATTTTCTATATATTGCTCAACAAAACTTGATACTCACTGCGTTTAGGTCATTCACTCATAATAAAAGCCAGTAGCAAAACAGTTTAATTATATGTACAAAACCAAAAAATGTTTGTATTCTCATTAATGAAGGGATTTAATACTGCCTCAAATATGTGTGGCTTCTTATTATTCCTTGGGTAGGCGTCTCATTTGTGCTTGAGTATATTTACGTTATTATTAATAGGACTTTTACTGTGAAATTTCTCCAGCAATTACGTTCACATAATATTATATAAACAATCTCAAAAGCTTGTACACAGTTCTATAGGCAATACATATTTTTAAAACATAGTTTAAAATACCTTGTTTTGGAAGAGGGTACTTTATGTCGAAGTAGTCTTCAAAAAAGGCAATAAGCTCCACACCAGCTTGGAGAGAGTAGGTTGTTTGTTTTACCGCATCTGGTCTGGAGAAGGCTCTGAACTGTCAACATAAACAAATCAAATGCATGATAATTGACTGATTATATCTTACAGGCCTTGACATGAAATGCATTGAATATATATTAATAGTTATATTATATTAATTGAAAAATAATAGATGAAAAAATGAAATATGCGTATAAGGAATAGCCTTATGGACACGTAGCTTCCACAGAGAATAAAACAAAAGAAAAAGATAAAAAAAAGAATAAGTATATATGGCAGGTCACGGGAAAATGTATTTTCGGAAAACTTTATGCCTTGAAATGGCTAAATAAAGTTGAGAAAAACCATATTGCTTTATATGCATTTCGCGGTGAAAATAATCATTAACTTGTCAAAATGTGTAGCAAGATCACCTATGAGTTTTGAAGAAATCAAGGATAATTGTAAGTTCTTTCCAAATACGTTAAAATGTCAAAAATATGAGCGAAGAAACCTTTTCCGTCACGTGCCCGATAATTATGATGTTACAAAAACATACCTCGAACAATAAAAACATAAGAGCAAGAGAGGTTGCCTGGTTCCAATGTTATAAAGCTGAGATTGGAAACCTGTCTCAAATCTCAAGCATCTGATTGGCTGAAATGGCGACTGGTCGCCATTTCAGCCAATCAGATGCTTGAGATTTGAGACTGGTTTCCATGCTCAGTTTTATACAGTAACCTTGGGAACTGGTAAAGCTCAATAGCAAATTATTTTGTCATTAGTGCTTTTAAACCTTTTCTAGGGTGTCCCAAATTTACATTTTCCCTGCCAGCTTCTCGTGTGAACAAACAAGAACTAGTTGCATTGGTGAATTAACTCTGTCCCTCTATGTAGTTAGTGTTACATGCAAGATGACAAAAACAAATAACAAACATAGCAAGTGACGTTGTCAGGCGAAATGAATAGGTTCTCGGAGACCTTATTTAGACAACAATATGTAAATAATCATGATTCTTTATTAACTCTCTTGTTATAAAATAACATATAGCGCATCAAAGATGGTTTGTTGAACCGAACAAGTGTTAGTTAGTATTGTAAATTAAAATATCTTTATTGGTGAGGAAATGTATTACTGAGAACAAAAAGTTACGCTTAATAAAATTAATAAATGCATTTCAAATCGCAAAACGGACGCATATTCAACATATTTGATTATATTTAACATGAATTAGTTTTATAAAGACAAAATCATTCCAATTTACCTGTTTAAGCGGGGTAATTGTGATCGTCCGACGACGAAGTATATGAACTTTGAGTAATTCGGATGCTCGTGCGAAATTCATTACATAATTGTATATTTCGAAATCTGTTGTTATTATATATTGTTAAACATTCAGTTAAATGAAATCTAATGTAAGTCTAAGAAATAAAAGAAATGCAAGAATAAATTAGATGAAAGTTACCGTAACATTATTTCTAGCAACGTCCTGTGTGTAATTGAAGTCGCATACGATGAAAGCGAGTAGATAAGTTGACATCATTGGTGTCCGCTCGAAGGTGTCTGCCACCCAGTTGTTTCCTCTGAAACACAAAGTACATTGCATTACGATTGATAATGTCTTCCAGGCATGTTGAAAGTTTAAGAGATGTAAAATGCCTCATAAAACTTACATAAGTACGGAAGCCCATTAGGGCCGTTTTGAGTTAGAAGTTAGAAGGCAACGATTCGAATATAGATGTTAGATCTTAGAGCTTAGGTCTTAGAACTTAGAAATTAGACGTGAAAACGCCATATTGAATGAAGACAGACAAGAAGATGGATGTGAGATAATCTTCTTATTTTAATTCTTTTAATTTTATTTCTTATTTCTTATATCACAGTAACGTTGTTTGTGCCGTGTGGCGGCTGTAAAAAGTATCTCCGTACATCCGATCAGTGCGGTTGGGCTGTTTAAAAAAATGGCTGGTTTGGGTTTTCCTGTTATAAAAATGTTCAACAAACAGTTACTTCCATTTTCCTACTTTGCAAAGGTGTCTTATCATGCCCTTTAAAGATTTGTGAAGTTTCATCAAAATAGCACCATCCGTTAAAAAAATATTCTAAAATAATGGGCAAAAAATGTCAGGAGTGTGACAAAAAAGTGTGACACTTTTCAAAATCACATTTGTTCGGACCATTATTTTACAAAAAACTTGAGTAAAGACAAGTTTTAGTGTTGTTTTAGTAAAATGTGCATTTATTATGCATCAAATAATGATAAAATTAAGCATATTATACTTAAAGTAATCAAAATTTATGCTATTAAGTTAAGCGTGGTATATTAGAAAATACCTCAAGAAAATGAATACATCTTTACTTTATAAATTTATAGGACTTTAAAGATTAATAGTACATAAGAAATGTTTGTGTATCATTAAGTTTTATGTTTCTAGATGCAATAATTATAATATTATCACCTCTACTGAAATTATATTTGTCTGCAGCTCCCTTCAGAAAATGTCAGCTAAATTTGTCAGGAGTGTGACATTATGCACATATTGCAATATTCTGTCAACATATCCTTTACATGAAAACAAGAGCATATCTTTTCCTAGAAGTCTTTGTCATGTTTTGTTAAATTGTGACAAAAAGGAATGGCCTTAGTGAAACATTTTTGAGTAAACTGCACTTATGTGGTTGTCAGGAGTGTGACACATTTTTTAACAATATGAATTGTTTATCCTTATGCAATACCACAAGTTCTAAAGCACTTTTATTTGATGCTTCAACATGTATTTTAACAGAAATACACATTTAAATAATAAGGAACAGTAGAACTTGTAAATTAAGCACATAAATTAAATTCTTTGATTTATTTAATATTGGTCAATAAAGCTCCATAAAATTTTTATTCTGCCACATATGAGTATAACTTGATTGATTTTGCTCACCGTATAGACCGTACAAACATATGAACGAACCAGTTTGGACTTTTTATGAACTTAAATTCTTTACATTTTTTTCACTTCACTTGCCATTTTTCAAATGACAATATCTCAGCAACCAGTTGACCGATTTAAAAATCTTTTCAGTTCTATACTAAATACAGAATAACAAGTTTGGAATTTTTATGAACTTTAATTTTTCACTATTTTTTCACTTTTCCAGCCATTTTTTTTGAAACAGCCCTGTTATCAGTCACGTCCTTTGAAAGTCGCTGAGCACGATACTTATGTACTATGTTAATAGTACTTCTAAAATTGCTTTTGTTTAAATGTTTCGGCTAGTTTATAGACGGGTGGTATCAATATCCCAGCCAATATAGATTTGGATATTGTTCAATCACCCCAAGGATATACTTCCTGCTTTTTACATTTTGCATTTGGCGTTATCTGTGCTATGCAGGATTTACATTCTCAGATTCCCTGTCAAAATTCTATTTTGTTTAGATCCGGATCAAAATTGTACTGTTTATTGGTGTGAATATTGAGTTGCGCTCAACACGGGGTAGGCGGCGTGGGCAGTAAAATGTATTTCCATTACTGTCCATGAACAGGCTCAATCAAACCGAACCTACAATATTTTCGTATTGGTCGTGTTTGATGGCTTTCAAAGTTCCCTTTTCATTTATTTTCACGAATTGGTATGATATAGCTAGTAAAAAATCAGGTGATAATATCGGTACAACATCAAGGGCAGAGTCAAAACAATCAAATTTCAATAGGCATAGGTTGACCAAGCTATCTATAACTGGCTGGGACGAAATTCAAAAGTGTTTTTCATAGCCAGTTCAAACTAGTTTAGCCAAATACGGCTAAAATAGATCTTCAAGATGACAATTTGAAGAGCAACTTGAGGTTCAACCTTATTACTTCTTTTACTTCAGAGAAAGGGGAAAGGAAGGCGAAAGTAAAGGCAGCTATAAACGTTATGTCATCATCTAGCAGAGGTTTCTGCAGAAAACGAAGGAATGAAAAGGTATTATATTTGAGTATTTAGACACTCGGCTCATTGGCAAATAAATGACCTCGGAAAAAATGTCAGATTATTTAACATGGAGGTATTGTATTTAGTGAGCCTCGATAACTAATTCAATAAGGTGTAACTCATTGATTCATATGAAAAATCTATAGTATATGAACTATTTAGTTTCTAAAATAACTCTATCAAGGATAAAAGTAACGGTCACATGAAGTCTACATTCGCATAAAGTCAATTTTCGTGCTAGGTTTATTTTCTCACCAGAATTTTGTGACCAGGTGACTTTTGCGATCAAACTTAGTCTGGCTGGCTAGTTGACAGGCTGTCTGTCTGTCTGTCTGTCGGTGCGTCCATTTATCCATTTGTCGTTCTGACAAAATCCAAGGCCATAAGTTAAATTGGTTTTTAACAAAAGTTTTGGGAATTATATATTGGTAAATGTTCTTTCAAAGTTATAAAAATAATTCATTTCTTTTAAAAAGCTGTTTGATTTTTATGAAATTTGCTATGATTATTTCTCTTTTTAAAGTTATTGCTATGCAAACCAAAGGATTTGCAATCAAGGGAATGTCAATGCCACCCAAGCAACCTAGCAACCATTTATTTTCATTTGCAACCATTTACTTTCATGTCAACCAATGACTTCCCAAGCCAACAAGCGACTCCAGGTAGCCATTGATTCTTATCAACAGGTGACACCCATAGCATCCATCAAATTGAATTTTCCTCAGTGGCCATTGACTTCAATGCAACAATTGCTTTTCCTCAGCAACCATTAATTCCATACCAACAAAGTATTCTTAGCGACCAGTGACTTTCAAAGATACAGCTGACTTTAGTAACCAGGGAAAAGGTGAGGTGAGCAGTTCAATGTAGTTATCAAAATGACTGTAAGCAAGTTAGCATTGAAAGTGTAACATATGTAATTGGAGATGATCTTTTTATCAATTTATCTCAACTAAGTAAAATATGTTTTCTGCTTTGTAGGAACCTGATAAGAAGGAGGAGAATAAAGAACTGATGATGAAACAAAATAATCTATAGAACGACAGTTTCAGTCTGAGAAGCAAAGCTGTATTACCCGAGCTGATTAAATGGCATAATGTGACAAAAGTGACATAATAAATCCATCCAAAAAGGATTTTATTCATCAAATGGAACATGCATTTAAGTTGTTTCATAACAGCCTTTCTTTCAATAGCAATTCATACAATGATTCTCTTTCTTTTTTATATTTGACGAATACTTGGCCTAATGCAATGCCATTTACGCGAAAGAATGGCTTCATTACACTGGATTTAGAGGCTCTTTTAGAAGATCTAACTTCACTGGTAGCAGTTGGAACAAGTGGTTGCTTTAGATGATCCAACTTCATCTGTAGCAGTGGTTATGTTATTCGATGCTGCTTTACCATAAATTTTAAAATAAACTCAATATAACTTGAATATTTCTTGTTTTTGACCAATTAAAGTTTAACAATTCTTGACTACTTTAACAATTTCCTTAATTAGGATTATTTGGCCATGACCTACAGATGACAGTGATCTTCAATTATATTTATCTCTTGAAACTAAAATTGAGTATTTCTTGAACTGTTTGGCTCATATTCACAAATACATAAAATTTATTGATTCTCCATAACTTTAACATTTCTTGACCTTTTTATTCCTGTTTATACAAAGGAATCCCTGAGATAAGCACTTCATTTAATATTTGACCTGAAGATAACATTGAACTTTGCCATAAATAGTATTTAATTTTACAAAGGGTAATTATTGAATATTTCTTGAGTGTGGCACGGCGGTATGCCATCGACAAGTTCTTGTCGAGGTTTTGGTATTATTATTAGTGATAATTGAGATAAGTACATTGTTTCATTTTTTGTAGTTAACTGTTACTTCAATAAAGTTTTATGTTTAAGAATGGATTTATTTTTCCTTCTTTAAGCTTCATATTTGAAAAGCATAACCGATTTTTTGAAAATTTATGTCTAAGTTCTAATATCTACGTTCTAATGTCTAAGTTCTAATGTCTAATTTCTAATGTCTAAGTTCTAATGTCAAAGTTCTAATGTCTAAGTTCTAATGTCCAAGTTCTAATGTCTTAAGTTCTAAGAACTAAAAACTTAGGTCTAATGTCTAAGTTCTAAGAACTAAGAACTAAGTTCTAATGTCTAAGTTCTAACAACTTTATTCTCAGACCTTAGTTATAACAAAGCTTTATAGCTATTTTTCGCATGATTGGTCAAGATTGATTTAGTTATGCGATCCATTATATATGTACAGATGACCCCAATTTGGAGCCAAGAGCAGGTCACACCATCAAACATTTTTGCAGAATTATGCCCCTTTGTCACCTGGAAATTGTAGCAGATGGTATTTCAATACTATAAAAGACAAAACATTTTCTTTTAATATACTTATATTATGATGACCACAAGCGGTATCCGACAATTTAAGGTATGACCATCCTAATGAATACCTATATCAAGAAGAGTATCCAAGGGAGGTAACTATAGTAGTTAATTAGCATAGAGTTCTCTCATGCAAGAGGACCAGGGTTCAAATCCCACTGGAAGCTAATTTTTTTTGTAAGCCTAGAGCTTAAATAATTGGCATATTTCTTTTTTTTTCCTGTGTAATTCTGTCATTGAACATAAAATTCTTATGATTTAAACTAAAATAAGCAAAATAATCAAGATTAAAGGGGTTTTCGCTATCAGAATAGTGTTTGTTCAGGTCATCAATTTGAAAATTTCTAAAAATGGACGGTAAACTTCTCTGAAATTTTGTTTAAATTTTGTTTGAGGTATATAGTAAAAAAATGGTAAATTTTTGTATATTGCACCAATCAGGATTTTGCACAATTTTCATTAATTTAGTCTCGTGAAATATAAAAAAAATGCATTTTTTAAATTTATTTGGTCAAAAAATGTCATTTTAAGATAAATTCTGTATTTATATATTATATCTTAAATTGGTTTAGTAAAATATAACATATTTTGGATAAACTGTAAAAAGTTTGAGTTGAATTTATCAATAACAAAAAATTTTGTCACCGATTAAAGAATTTGGATACTTTCACGTTTTTTCTCACTTTTTTAAATAAAAAAAGCAAAAAATTTCAAAAACTACACGGTGAAAATCATTAAAATTTTGCATACAAGTCAGTGGTATGAAGCAGTTGATGAAAAAATAATCAGATGTTGGATTCTTAATAGTGCCCATTAGGATGGTCATACCTTAATGAGTTTTCTGACAAAGCACAATTAGCACAAAATAGATATTATTTTCGACTATGACAGACAGGTTGAATGGTCAGTAATCACACGAATTTCGTAGTGCTACAATTTATTTGACACGATTTACGAAACCGCTGTTTCATTGTAAGTCACTGTAAAATCAATCATCTCAATCATCACCTCAGTCATCGGTAAAATTTCAATGTACAATGTTAAGGCTGTCAAAGGCCTTCTGTTATCCAACGACAGCACTCGCGATCCTCGGTTTCGTTAGAATAAAGCCGTTTAGGTGATCCATAAAGTTTCTTGGATCGATTTCTCATTACAGACACCACAAGTAGGTAGTCAGTCGCTAACTTTTGCCACATCGAACAATAACCTACACACTCCTCTAGATTTCTACAACTCAGGTGTACGTGTTTTGCGACGGGCAAGATTGTTAGCTTTCAGTATACGCTTAAGTTGACGCAAGCTTACTATCACGCACAATATACATATTATAACAAAATGATATCATTGTATGATAAGCTATAGAAGATGTAATGCTGCGCCTCTCTGAGAGTGACAGCTAAATCCGTGATCATAACACTAGTTACTGGCGTAATAACAAGCAGCCTAATTCCAAATGTCCATGCCCATTTAGAGACCATTTTTGTCGCCTGGAAAAGAAAGAAAAGAAAAAATACAGCAATAGGAAAAATAATAATATTATAATACTCCATAGAAAACCGATAGTATCAATTATTATACAACTGACAGATCATGATACTTTTTTAAAATATCGTTCCAAATTTTGACAAAGGGGGTAATAGGCACAAAGACAAGTAACAGATACTTGGGTTGTTTTCACAAGGAGCCCCTGTGTGTAAACGACCATCTAGAACAGTTGGATCGGAAAGCCTAATAATACATATTAATACATGTACATATTAAATATAAAGATCACTGACTGAATGATTGACGGGAAGCGGAGTTAGAAACACCTCCTCTTAACAACCACAAAAACACCTCTAATGCGACCTACCGTTACATTTATTGGTATATTTACTATCAAGATCAAAATTACACTATCGCTTGGATAGAATTCTTGTGAAAATATCATCAATGAATTATAACTCACCTCTTGTTTTCGATTTTCATGTCTACCTGCCGCTGTTGATATTCTTGAAAAAAAGGCGTCCCCCGCTTTTAAGAGGTCGCAAACATTGCAAATGGCGAAAACTAGCAAAAATTTCAAAAATGAATATTGGGGGAAATACTTATTGCCACCTAGATTTTAGTAAAGAAATGTATTTAGCTATGGATGTAGTAAATGTTTGCAAGCTCAATTTAGTCTAATTCATGTTCTAATTACCAAGAAAATCAAGGAAATCTTACTTCCTGGTTCAAAGTGAAAGTAGAAAGTGAAAGTAGGAAGTAAGTTCTCCTTGAATTTCTTGAAAACCCTAACATTATTTTGACGAATTGGCACTAAACATTGTAGACCAGCATATACTTATTTCAGGTATGAGTTGCTTTGGTATATTTTTCATGAATTTCAGAGTTCTCATGCAAATGGTTTTTCTTTTGTTTTAGTATGTGCTTGGTAATTAGAACATGAATTAGACTACACTGAGCTTGCAAACATTTACTTCATCCATAGCTAAATCTATTCATTTACTAAAATCTCTGTGGCAATAAGTATTTCCCCCAAAATTCATTTTTTGAAATTTTAGCCTGTTTTTGCCATTTGCAATGTTTGCGATACCTTAAGAGATTTCTACATTCTAAGTTCTAAGACATAAGTTCTAAGATCTAACGTCTAAGTTAGAATTGTTGCCTTCTAACTTCTAACTCAAAATGGCCCTATTGGGCTTCCGTAAGAGATTTGATGATTCCAATTTAAGAAAAATCACGATTTCAAAATTAAGGTCGCAAAAGATAATTTTGGAATTCTTTTTTCTAAAGGGATAAATGACACAAATCGACATACATATATGTCAACAGTAAATAAAATTCGTTTTAATAGCATTTATTTTCAAACACGTTTAAGGGATTTTAACAAAGCTTCACTAAACTCAGGGTTTTTCATCCTTATATAACATAGGCCTATATTAGGCCACTTCCTAATCCACAAATATAGTATTTTGTCCCAACTGTGGCAGAGACACTTCCCAAAATGGTAGGTAGGATGTCCAAAAATGAATCAAATCTTCTAAAAGGAGTTTGAAAATTAAAATCTGAAAAATAAAGATCTTTAAAAAATAAATTTTAGTTGAAAATACTTGTTACTATTCATATTTACAAACTTTTAACCATCTTTCAATGATTTTTGTTTTCCCAAAACACAATGATCGCACTTAAATCTTCCAATTTGAAAGGCCAGCGACTCTTTTCAATTTTCTGAAGAATAGCCCAGAAACTATTCTATTGAGAGTGAGGCTGTAGTAAATGATAATACACGAATGAAAAAGTGAAAAAGACGTACGCATATGAAATAATAAGAAATACTCATATGATACAGAATACCTGTTTATGGACCCAGAGACTGGCATATTTGATATTGAAAACATATGGGATTTTCGCACAATGGTTACTTCGAATTCCGACTTAAATGCTGGCTCGTCAAAGCAAGGGAAAGCTTTTCTTGCATCTGTCGGTTGCATTTGGCTTGATGCGAAATAACTGAAACATGGTAAAATAGTATTTATTGAACACATAATAACTTTCAATGACTTGTTTTGAATAAACAAATACATGAAAGAGAAATTACCAAACGAATTAATAAAATGGGCAATTTTGAGATTAAAATACCATGATATGAATTCATTTATACAATCATATTGGTGTGAAAAACATCTGAGTTGTTTTTGCCATGTGGCGGCTGTACTGTAAAAAGTTTCCACGTTCTTTTAATCAATGTTGTTATCAGTTACCAACATTGAAAGCCGTTAAGCACGATTCATTTATCTGTGTAAATATTGAGCAGCCTTTAACCCGGGGCTAGGAGGTGCTCAAACCAAAGGACTACCTTTAACCCGGGCTAGGAGGTGCTCAAAGCAAAGGACTATTTGAATTTTCCGATTTTAAAGAGAAACTGGGCGATTATTTTATCTTCTGAACTTACAACTAGTAAGCATAAATGAATATTTAATTCTTAATCAGGCTCTTCATCTCATTCATATGAAGTAAAACAACAACAAAAGGTTTTATTTCAATGAAAAATGTAACAGCAAACTTACGTGGTCTCATTTCCACTTGTGTATGAACTGAGAAATAATCCCGTTGAGTCCGGGGCCAAAGGGCCAGTAAAACTCTGAAACGTCACAGAGTAGTTTCGTCCCGCTTCTAGTGTTTCTTTAGTGTGGATAATAAGGAATTGTCGATATGTGTCAAACACATGACTGGCGTACAGGTTTAGAATATCGTTTTCGCGTTGAACCAAAACCTCTCCTAAGAAACATAGCATGTTATTTTTCATGATACTTTTACAATTCAAATACTGGTACATGTAAGCAAAATTTCATGAACAAAATGAATTTCTCGGAATCATTAAATTAACAAATTAAATTAATTTGGTGATTTGAAAATTCTCTGTTGATTTACAGACTTGTAATAAATGATTTTGGCATGTCACGAGAAAATGTACCTTCGGTCATATTCTTTTGACATTTTGAGTTATTTCTATATTTGGAAGGAACATACAATTATATATTATTTTCTTATAACCTAAAAGTGATTTTGTTACACATTTTGATAATATAGTGTTATTATAATGTCCAAATGTTTCTTTTCCGTTATGCGCCCCAGTTAAAACAAGTTTGTTTCATCCGCAGAGATAGGAATTGTGTTTAACTGAAACTTTTTACTCGCTGTCAAATTTATGTAAATATAAATATAACCTATATAAAAAAACACTAGGTAGTCAGAATGTGAAACTGACTATGTATAAGTAGGCAAACATGTGACACTGTATATATAATTAAGAATTATCTTATTGCAGAAATAGACAAAGTAAATAATATTATGTTCCTGTGATTTATACTCGTCACGAAAACATGGAGTTCGGAGTTATAAATTTCTCAACCTTTGGCTAATTACCATTTTAAAATTCACTTGTCTTGTTATTTGGCTGTAAGCCATGTTTAAATTAACATGTCTGTCACGTGACTGTCTAGTTATTGATAACTGACTATACCTGTGATGTTCAATTGTTTGACATGCAGCTTATAAATATATTCTTGTGATTTATACTGGTCAAAAAGTTATAGGGAAATCAATTTTTTCAATTTTTTGATGATGTCATGTTTAAATGAACTTATCTGCCAAGTTATCAATAACTGACCATACCTGTGATGTTCATTTGTTTGACATGCAGCGTAACATTGTTTGTATTTTGCTCACAGTGGACTAGTATTCGCACAGACCCATTAAATTTAAACTCGCTCGGCGTCATAGTGTACATGTGAGGCTGCAATTCAACTGTGTATAACAGTGGTCTCAATGTAAGTGGTAGCCGAACATCGATGATTGGTGGCGCTGTTGTCGGGTTTGTGCCGGTTGTTACATTTGGTGCTGACGATGTAGACGAAGCTTCCTTTGTGGTACTTTGCGAAGTCGCGGACGTGGGGCACGTGCCGCAGCTGCCCTGTGTGGGACATGCTGTGCCTGGTGAAAGCAATGATTTCGTTGATATAAATTGATTAAAATGGTAACTTTGTCCAAGAATAAATTAACTTAGTACAGGCTCTGTTAAAATAATCCTGTTGATTAACAGTGATGGAAATACATTTACATTTGTGCCTGGCAAATGTTATTTACATTAAACGTATACATACACTTAGCCTTCATTTGTCTTACTTTATATAATTTCAAACATTTTCAATTTTAGCTATATTATAACAAAAAAATAAAATTTTAGTGTTTAGTGTTTAACTTAGTGGATTTCAGCGCAACAGTAACCGTTACAAAATCGGTCAGGGATAATAAAATGAAATGCGATGGAACGAATCATTTTAAGTCAGCAAGTACATTTTTATAGCTATATAAAGGTACCTAAAATGAAACGCTTTAATGATTAAGTCGTTAATGAAATGTATTGAGACGTGAAGTTAATACACCGGTCACATCGATAATAACATTTCAAATTTTAAGATATTTATCTTTTTGTATTGGTTTATCCTATTTACAAACTTAGCTACTGCGGTATCATTTTTTCGCGGTGTTTTAAGTTTCGAATATATCCCGCGTTGAAACTGGCGTGAAATCAAACTCCAGCCAAATACAACCATGTTCTATCTTATCTTAATAAGATAATATTACCACAGTGTGAATGTATTTCATTTTTGCCCTCTGCTTGAAATTTCGTCAACGCGAACTTTCATGATACCACAGTATTCAATAATATCCGATTAGGAAATAATGGTTTTGGCCTGATAAATGTTCAGCTTCTTAATTTTTAAAGTATTAATTTAAGCTCAAATAAACAAATAACACAAAAACAATGTATTTTTCCAGATAATATTCATTGTTGCAGTTAGTTTAATGTTGTTTTTTATCATGCATCTTTGTCATCTTAATAAAAGAGGCGCGCCACGGGAAAAGGTACCTTCGGTCATTTTTTGTGTTTTTTTTGTTGTTACTTTATTTAGAAAGAACTTTCAAATTTCTATTATTTTCTCATAACAAAACAGTGATTTTGTTCCACATTTTAACAATTTAATGGTATTTTTACCGTGAATTGCATAATAATTAATGTCGTCTGCTCAACTTTATGACGTCGTTTCAAGGATTTACGTCAACTGCCCGAAGGTACCTTTTCCCGTGGCGTGCCTCAAAATATCCAATTTTATTGAAATATGTGAAAGCTAATCTAGATTTATAACTGCATCAAACCGATTATAAACCATTGTTAGGGATTATTTAAAATGTTAAAAAATATGTAGATTTGTTGGAGTCAAATTA
The DNA here is from genome assembly GCA_038501625.1 of Corbicula japonica. Lineage (NCBI taxonomy): Eukaryota > Metazoa > Mollusca > Bivalvia > Venerida > Cyrenidae > Corbicula > Corbicula japonica. The sequence goes on along the minus strand of JAZAYU010001255.1, from coordinate 45,919 downwards.
TAATTTTAAAAACATGTTTGTGGGTCTTCAAAATTAAGATGATAGACACTGGCGAAACTCTACGGTATAAATAAGTTCTCGATATATTACCATTGTGAAAGATCGGATAATCAGCACAGTGTTTAGTAAATTTTGATATCAAAATTTAGAAAGATAGCATATTGAATTTGTTAAAGAAATATAAATTGTATATATGAACAAACTTACAGATCTCTGAGTTCCCTCCTTGAATCAGTGCCCTGCACTTTTCCTGGGATGCTGATGAACTTCCGCTGCTGCTTTCGTTGATTGTTGGATAAGAGCATTTACACTCAAAGCTTCTACCCGGACTAGCAAAGTGAACAATAATTCCCACTCCAACAGCAATTGCAATAGCTAAAAATGCCAAAATGAAGGCTTTAGCTGTTGTGATATACATTCCGCTGCGTTTCTTGTTGCTTACTTTTTCAACTGAGCCTTCCTTGTAATTTTGACTTATGTCCGAGAGTTGGTAATTATTGCTAGGCATGGTTGCCGAACAAGTTTGCCTGTATGAACTACGAAAGGTAGTATTTAAACGGAGTATAAACACAAACTAAACCGTTTCTGGTCCTTCACCCAGACACATTAGTTCAGTCAAGCAGGTTGTAAATAAATAAACTGCCGACCGTCAAAAGACGCAGTTAATCTTATTGGATTTAAACACATTTTCTAACAAAAAATGCGATAAAATTCAATGAAGCGTATTTTCAAAAATACCATTTTATTTGAGCTTATAGTCTTATTTTCGGTTTCAATGCATACACTACCTTCTGGCTAGAGCAATTGGCTACATTATTGTGTGTTTGAAAGCCAGTGTATGCACATTTTTGGAGTTAAGTTGAAACATTTTGCTCTTAAGAATATATAAACAGCACGTGTAAATGTAAATTAAAATGTAACATGAAATATCTTTAGAAAAAGATAAACGGCGTTGATGGAAAAGATTTATATATATAAGAAAGAAAGAAATACAGAGAGGCAAAGCAGACACAGTTTAGTTATTTTATTTTATTTGTTATAGCTGTTGACGAACCCTCCCTGCCTTCTTAGTATGACTTAGAGATTAAGCGACCGAATCATGACAACTCATAAGTTTATTGTAAGTGTCTTTCAAAAAAATGTTGAAGCTGTTGCAACAATTTTATACAGTGATAACAAGTCGATTAGAGTGAGAATTCAAGATGAATAAATGTCCTTGAAATTTAATAAATATAAATAATAACAGCCTGTTACAAGAGCGAAATCTACCAACTTTTACGTATATTAACTTTAAAAAAAAGTGTCCATCCTGAGTATTGAACCCGGGGCCTCAGCTTGAGAGGCGAGAGTGTTAGCCACTACACTACAATGATCTTGTATTTCGTACTTGAAATTAACAATCAGTATCAAAGGAACTAGAAAGGAACCAGTAAGAACTAGAAATATCTACACTTCTCTTTCGTTTTACACGGTGTAGTATGCAAGTGTTTACCTGACACCCAAGAATATTCCATATAATATTGTATTTAAGCCATCAATATTGACTTAACTGGTTACTTAAATCGTAAATATGTTTTTCCTCCAATACAACACCCACTAACAACCAATCGAATTAATCTATTTGATTTTTCCGCTGCATAATAATTAAAATCCCACTAGATACCTCTCCACCCTGCTAGATGCCTCTCTGGTGTAAATAGCTACCAATCGAAATAGTTTATTTCATTTTCCCTCTGCATAATAAGAGAATACGAGTATTATTTACAACATTTCATTGGTCGAAAAACTAGGTCAAAAGTGAGCTTAGACAGCTAACGCCGAAAAAATCAAATTAGCAAAACGGTTAACATTAGAGACAGTCCGTCCCAAGTCCCAAATGTGTGGAATATGTAGGTAGTTGAGAATTAATTTATCAAGGTATCTTAAACATGTTGATTTTCTTTAAAATCTAGACGAGATGTTTTGAAGCCGTTGCATCCTAGAACCTGGGCAAAAATGTAATGATTAAATTGTTTGCAGAGTCTTTTAAAATCATTTTGTTAAATGACCGTTTTTTTCAAATGATTCTATCTAGTTCTTTTCTGACTCTTTCGAAATTTTGTGTTTTTGTTTGTGTTGTACTTGACGTGTGCATTAAATGTTCAATAAGTGTTTACTGTATATCATATCTCTGGGTTTTTAAAATAGAAAAAAGTGAAATATTCATAAGAGGAGCCAAGTATAAGAGATGAAACGAGAACATGCGTTTATAAAATTATCAATTTTAAATAAAACACCACAAACAATTGACGAAAATGAGAACATGAGGAGGTGGGTTTCTGTGGTAAAAACAATTAAACTACGGTTAAAACAAAATTCTTTGGTGCATCAACGTCACATTATCCCTCAACTGATTTTGTTATGAACAAACAAGTACATGTTTTCTCCGAGAATTCGTGGCCCAGCCCACCTTTCAACTCCACAAAGTTGCGTGCAAAAGCAAACATACAAAACATAAGAAGCTGACAGAATTGAGAAAGTAACATTTTGCAGAAAATACGTCAATGTTTAACAACAGGGCTGATTTAAGTCACCTGCTATAAGCTCGGAATATTTTCAGCGCCACATGATATAAGCCTGTATGGCAAATGATGATTGCAATTTTATGCAATTGTCAACAACAAACACACCTTAAATAATAAATGCACCAGCAATGTAAGACAATAAACATAAAATTTCGATTTTAAACAGCATAAATGACAGATGTTTTGACGTTGTTAAGAGTAGGTCCACTTATGCGTTTGTTAATATTTGATTATAAATCACACTGCCTGAAATACACCCCAAGAAAAAAGTTCATCATTTACCTTAAAAATCTTTTTTAATATTTCCTGTGTTTAAATATGTGACAGTCCAACCTGTGCTAAAGACCACCTGTAAACAAAGACTACTTGTGGATAAAGACCACATTTGTTTCCTCTGACTGATTTAAAGAACGTGTTCAATTGTATTCAAAGACCACCTGCCTTCAATGACCACTTTCCGTGTTTTCCCTGAGTGGTCTTTGGACACAGGTTTGAATGTAGTTTGTCTGCTTTTGTGGTCTACGTTTGTGGTCTGATACAAATTTCATGCTTACTAAGTTATTTTTGTTATATTTTTTTTGGAAAATCATCATTTGCTGAGATGAAATTGAAATTAAGAAAAAACAACTTTTCGAATGAGATTAAACGTACCATGTCCACTAAGAGAAGTAAATTCTAAAGTATTTTGTTACCTGTAATACTCGATAATAACACCGTTTAAACATTTATTGCTTCTTTATACCACACGTGAACTTCTTTTATAGCTTTGCTGGTCCGAAGAACCTGAATAGAATCGTAAAATCGGGGTCAGTCGATTGTAAAATTTTCATTTAAACATATTCTGAAACTGTATGGTCAATTTTTATCAAACTTCATTTTCATCCTTAGGTGGTCCGTAGAGTAAAGTGTTCAAATGGTGCTCGTGGTCCTTTGAGTGAAAGTTGATTTTAAAGACTTTTTAATATCTAAAACATCGTCTTCTCCCAAACGCCAATAATCTTAATTTTGATAAGTATTCGTCTATCAAAATAACGCTTGTGGGTCTCTTAGGAGCCATACCAAATCAGGGTTTTGGGCTGCGTAAGAAAATTTATTCAAATCTTTAGAAAAAAACTTAGCTTCAGCCTTAGTAATTACATTGATTTTAGACATGCTTTGTTACAATGACTTACTTTAGATAGTTGTCTACTCGTAGTGTCGAATTTCTTCAAATCTTAGAGTTTGGGCGCCCAGGAGCTGTATAAGAATTATTTTAAATATTTATAAACAAGTATCAGAAACTACAATGATCTTAGTATTGGTACTTAACATGTAAGAGTTGTGTGTGGTTTTCCACAAAAAATGTTCAACCATTAACCATGTCTTCACCAGGAGACCCGTCCTGGATTCTAAAATCATTTACAATCTATTAACTATTTGAAGTCTCGACATTTTCACCAGAAAGAGAAACAAACTTTATACTTTCTTAAAATAAAGAGTTAATTCACTAGTTGTTAAAAGATTAGGTTTAAACCAAAAAAAATGAGCTGAAGAGTAAAAACTCTACTTAAAATTTCCAACGTTCAAAAGCATGGGAGCAAGGGATGTGAAAATCCCAAATTGACGTTTAGCAATTCAAAACTATAACTTCCCCTGAAAATTATACTCAGTCTGGTGTCTTCCATTGTAATACTAGTACCACCATTAGAACGTCTCTGAACCTTCGTGGGACTTACTTTATTAATGAAAGTCTAGAAGTTGTTATGTCATTCGGTTGAATAAATACATAGGTATCTCAAGAACGCCATTTGCGAAACACATTTTGAATCGCAATGTGTTAAATTCTGAAAATTATCATAATGCTTCATTTTGATTTCCTCAATTAGTATAAAACCGGAATTTATCTGATATATAATATTTAAATTTTAGTTCCATCGTAAAAGATCTAAAAGAAATCTGTCTTAAATTTATAACGGAAAATTTTTGAGAAAATATTTGTGCTTAAGAGTTGTTAAATTTTCTTAATGATTTACATGTGGCGATTGCAGTGTTTTTTTTAGTTTTCGAGATGTAAAAACCTATATGTTAAAACTAAATTGCCTTTCCCAATAAGTTTTACATTTGTCTGATTTATTAATAATTAAAACAATTCTAAATATTAAGATTGTTTAAATTTAAATATTTCTATAAGCATGCCGGTCATGAATATCATTCGCTTCAATATTAATTTTGACGAGCTTAATTGAACAACTAATTTTAATGCTTAACTACTGACTTTTAGATCTATGAAAGATATTGTACTCAAATAACAAAATGTAGATCATGGTTTTGGCCAAAACGAAGGTATTTATTATGTACTGGCCGCCAGAAATACACAAATCACAATATAAAGCAAGATTCATCGCCTACACAAGTTCTTGCACAACTATTAAACTAAACGTTTTCATAATATTTTGCCATTAAATCATAATGAAGGTTTTACTAAAACATTTTTGAAAACACCTTCAAAAATCTGTTTTGATCCACTATGAACTTGGTCGACGTTTTGACGTTTAGTTTAATAGTTGTGCAAGAACTCTTAACTCTTAAGCACAAATATTTTCTCAAAAAATATTCCGTTATAAATTTAAAACAGATTTCTTTTAGATCTTTTACGATGGAACTAAAATTTAAATATTATATATCAGATAAATTCCGGTTTTATACTAATTGAGGAAATCAAAATGAAGCATTATGATAATTATCAGAATTTAACAAATTGCGATTCAAAATGTGTTTCGCAAATGGCGTTCTTGAGATACCGTATGTATTTATTCAACCGAATGACATAACAACTTCTAGACTTTCATTCGTTTTAAAACAAATACTTTTCAGTTGGTTTCCTTGTCAACCTATTTTATTTTTAGTGTTTGCTTCACTTCCTCATGACTTAATACCAGTAAAATAATTTTCAGTTGGTTTCCTTGTCAACCTATTTTATTTTTAGTGTTTGATTCACTTCCTCATGACTTAATACCAGTAAACCTCATTGAAAAAAACACAACAAGCGTCTGCGAGAGAAAATAAAGCCTTTATTGATTGCGATGATTACAGAGATTCTATGATACTTACCTTCTTTTGGCATGACAAGATTTATCAAGTTGCTTTTTTTTTCTTACTAAGTAATAATTGTGTTTGATATGTAACATCCATTTATATTAAAAAAGTGACCATTATGCTCTCTTATTGTGCATGTCTTGATGCCGATGTGATTAATACTGTCTTGAAAGAAACTTTATGTTTGTGTGCTTTTGCATGCAACATTGTTGAGCTGATAGGTGGGTAGGAGTTATTTCACCAAGACAACTTGTATTTGTTTGCTGATATGAGAACCTGTTGGGTCAAGTGTGAGGTTGGTGCACCCTAGAACCTGTTTTAAAACCTCAGTGGCAATTTGTTTTGCGACTGACCGTTCCAAAGCGGTTACCCCAATGGTCTCTTTTTCGTAAATTGTTTCTGGCGTCTTATTTGAATCGAAATACTTATAACAACATGCTCTCTTTTCTTCTCTTCTTTTTCAGCTGCGTGGGGAGGCTGTGTTTTGTGAGTGCCGCGATTCCTGATATGCATATTTCGCTTTTTATCAACAGTTTTTCACAACACCTTCAGTTATCTTGACGATATGTTAAATATAAATAACGACCATTTTTTATCTGTGGTAAAATAAAGCATATTGAATGAAACAATTATGTCAAAAAAGCAGGTACTAAGCTTTCCTGATCTAAATCTTTTCTGTTGCAAAAATATTTTTAACTAAATTTTTAACTAGATGTACTTAAATATTTGATACGAGATAGTATTTTGATATTAATGTTTTAATTATTTCATTTTTGGATGATGATATACCGCTTGCAAAATCCTAGTGGGTTTATATTTCTAGAGATATTAACGTTAATAAAGATATTTATAAATACAATCTTGGTATAGGGGAGGTAAACTTTTAAAACACGGGTATCGGTACAGTACTAAAAAAATGAAAAAGGTTTTGCATGTTATATTTCCGGTATCCATATTAATTCAACACGTTTTAATTGCTTCTGCAATAATTATATCTCAACCAGTGTGTTTATGGAGATTTGATAAAAGAAAATACAAGAAAATATTTTTTTCTTCACGTTATTTGTAAACATCTGTCAATTAAACATTAAAAAGCTACATACATGATATTCTTTGGCGCATTGAATGCTAAGTGAAACAGCCCCGGTTAATAGCTTTGCATACCTCTTTGTTTTCAGGACATTGGCAGGGCTTTAACGGTATATAGAAAAATCTTTAAAAAGCATACCACTGGTAATACTTGAGGCTCGATCTGTTTCATCATTTATTACTGTCCTTGTGTTCTTGCTGATTTTACAATATCTATGCTAGATATTTTGCATCTATTTGTTAAATACTAGGACTTATAATGCCTATGTTATGTAATTATTGTCAACCACTTTCTGCTGATTTTAATGCTAAATGCTAACAATTCCTACGTGTTATTATTGTGAACGACTTGCTGATGATGATAATGCTAAATAAATACTATAGTCCGATTTTACGCATTGAGCCGTGAATGTACTTTTGTATTTATAGATTTTTGGAATAATCCACAAAATAGGGATGTTCGGTATTCCCATCATATCTCATTACGTTGACTTTGTACTGCTCTATAACAAACGGTTTCATGGCCGTGACAGTCACGCTTCTGATTTCTGGTAATATAACATAAGGGTTGTGTGTTCGAATCCCATGAGGAGATTTCATTTTTTTCTGTTTTTAATGACATGTTTTCAATTCATTCATGTAGACACCGATAAAAATGACATTAACCCGTACAAATTTCCAGTAAGCTGTCATCAAGCGAGTTGATAAAATGTCGCGATCGATGCTTAATCAAAACACAGTTTTTGGGCGATGCCAAAACATTGTACAAAGTGGTTTTGAATTGTGTAAATTATAAAAGAAAGAGAATATAACAACACGTGTTTACAGAACGCACGGATTACAGTTTTCAATGCTTCTATTGTACGGAGGTGTATTGGGTCAGGGCAAGCTGCTAATCAAAAATATATTGTTAAAAATGGAATGACTATGAACAAAATTAAAAAGGGTAAAATATAAAGATAAAACAGCTGAAAACTATTAAAATAATATCATATGAACTAAATTACAAATATAAATGAAATGAAAGACAAAAATAAAGAGTTACGTTTATTGGATTCGAACATGCAATGATTTGCATCACAGCCCGAGATCTTATCCACTGAGCTATTGTGGCGTGACTAAATATCTACTGTTGAACAGGTTTTAATGTCATATACGTAAAGTAATTTAACGGTAGCTCTGTAAAATGACGCACTTTACCTATTTTGTATTGTAACAGTGGACTTGTCCGAAAGGCCACAGCTCACGGGTCAAAATCGAACTATAATAATACATATGTTACTATATATAGTAACAAATTTACGTTGAAAAAATATTATTACTCGGCCTCGGCAGATTTTATCGCATAATTGCTACGCACGTGGAGGGCAATTATGCGATAAAAGCTCTTGGAAAAGTGCACGTGCAATGCTTGGTTTTGCATTACGTCATTAGCGGCATTCCCAAAAGCAAAATGGCCACGGGTGAGCGTACGTGGAATTATTGCTAAGAGGCCTCAAGAAAACAATCATTTAACCGAGGAAGAAGCTAGACTACCAAAGTATGCTTGAAATTCTGAAGATTTGAGATATTTACACTGAAAAATGTAAACTTCAGTTTTGACACAACTTTTAACATAATTATTTCCCTTTGCCCTGCGAGTAAGGTAAACCTCGGATTTCACCGGTACAGTTATCGAGGGAAAACTGACATATGTATTATACAGAACAATTCATGGGTGGTCGGGGGCGGATGTTGATAATTGCCCCGCTAGAGATAAAATGCCCTCGGGCATTTTATCTCTTTAGCGGGGCAATTATCAACAACAGCCCCCAACCACCTATATATTATTCTCTAAATAATGCCTATATTTAATTACTGTCAACCACTTGCTGCTGATTTTTAATGCTAAATACTAATAATGCCTATGTGTACTTACTGTACACCACTTGTTGCTGATTGCCATGCTACAATAATAGATTTTAAGACATCTCTTTTGCTCAAACAGCAAGACAACATTATTGACGACTTTAACAACACTTTACTTTATCATTGCCATATACTCGTATTTAGTTAAGGTAATAACTATTTCACCATTTGAGGCAATACAATCTAAATAAATGAAATTCAGCTGAATAAGGTTAACATGCAATCGTATTATGGATTTCTAAATCTTTCTAATGGAAAACCATCGAAGACAAAGGAAAACGAATGACTAACATTGTAAATTGTTCAATTTTAGTGTGTTTAACTGGTGATTACCAGCATGCAGTAATTGGATTTTATTGTAAGAGAAGCATGTACGTTTTTCTAGAGTTCGAAGAATCGGTGAACGCTTTTTTCTGTTGAAGCTAAACTTTGAAACAGGGGTTTTCTGTACCATTATTTAGGAAGCATTTGTTGCAAAATTAATTATTAATAATCGGTTAAAACCACTAAATGCCAATATCATTTGAAAAAGATTACTACCAATAACATATGTCTAGGGGTAAACAAATTAACTATTAAGGCTTTAGGACCGTCAATAGATCGTCAAACTTCGCCTAATTTCTGTACATTTCGGCACTAAAATTTAAAAATCTCCAAATAATAAATATTGAAAATATTCGTTTTCGCACACACATGTTTATTTAAGTCAATAAAGATATTTTTGTGACTTTTCGTAAAGAATTGTTGATTTTATTTCGCGATAACATGCTGAAATGACAGGAAATTCAATCCTCCATTTAGCTTAGAGACTATAAACTTCGTCCTACCAAACTATTCTTATGCAGGTTATTTCTTACCCAGTGTTTGTGGACATTTAATTTCAAATAGAAGAAAATGATAATAACGGCGGTTTCATCTATATACATGTATAAATAATCTAAACAGGGTATTTTACAGTACTTCGAAGTCTTTAATCCTGGCACATTTGATTATTTTATTGCTGTACGATATTGGTAGGGGTAAAAGAGTCTAATGACTTTTGTAGAAATCTTGAAAGATCCTAAGCCGTCATCTATCAGTGTGTTTTATTTTGCTGGCGAGATTTTGCTAATATTAGCACGGTGGTCTGGTCTCGGAAATGTCGTAACAATCCACTTTTAACTACTTAAACGTCAAGTGCTTGCATGTTGTGCATTCAACACTGATGAGTATGCGCGTTTAATTGTCTACAGCAATTTGTAAATGCTGAAATATTAGGTTTTTCTTCTTTATGCATATTTCACTATTTTCACTAAATATTAAACTAGATCTTTGAGAAAAAAATATACGATGTCACCGATGAAGGAGAGAGATCATTTAATAATAACTCATATATATTAAGAAATGATTATATTTAATATCAATTTATATGTACAACTGTGTGGTGTAATCTTATATCAGTAACATTCTAAAACTTGTTATTTACTCTACTCTATTTCAAAAGAAAGTGTAAACTTTGTTTTCGGTTATTTTTTCATTAACTGCTTTAATTTCTAAATGCCTAAATATTTGGTATCGAAATTGAGATTAGATCCTAGATAGTTTTACTATAGAATTGAAATTATCTAATATCAATTTCGATAGAGTATACCAATTATGGATACTATACACCGCCTTTGTTAAAGAGTACTTTGGAAATTGCAATACTTACATGTAAACTGTCGTTATGGATACCTGTGAAAAATATACGATACATACGTAGTGACATGAGATTAACACTAGATGGGTGTTCAGTTGAACTCTTGTGTCGCCCTCTGGTACAATGTCGGAAAAAATGGAAATAAATGCTAGTTCAAAATGGGGCATAACTCCATCTTGACTAAAATAACTTGTCATCATCACGAGTGTGTTGTTTCTAGCAATATAATTTGAACGTTTCATTAATAAATATTGAGAAAAGGCTAAGTTATAGAAATACAAGTACAAAAAAGGGGCATAACTCTAACAAATGTGACCTTGACCTAAAATATTCGACATCAATCATGTGCATGTTTTTATAAGCAATATAATTTGAAAGTTTCATGAAGAATTATTGAGAAATGGCAACGTTTTAGCCAACGTTAAGTTTTCATGCCAAATACCAAGTACAAAAAGGGCATAACCCCATCAAATGTGACCTTGACCTACAGCTTTTGGCATCCTCATGAGCCTTTTGTTAAAAGCAATATAATTTGAAAGTTTCATGAATAAATATTAAGAAATGTCAAAGTTATAGCCAACAATAAGTTTTCTTGTAAAAATCCAAGTACCAAAAGGGGCATAACTTCATCAAATGTGACCTTGACCTAAAGAATTTAGCATCCTCACGAGCTTGTTGTCATAAGCTATATAATTTGAAAGTTTCATGAAGAAATATTTAGAATGGCAAAGTTATAGCCAATGTTAAGATTTCGTGACGGAAGGACGGACGAACCGAAGGACAAAGCAATCCCTAATTATCGCCATTTCGTCGAAAGGGCGACACAAAAACGAAGGCACTGGAATATGGGACGAAAGCTTTTCTTTTTTAACGTGTACATTACGTATAACAGAAATCCCAGGTGCGATATCATTCGCGGTAACTGCGTGAAGATAACGTAATGTGTTACATGATCAATTTGTCTTCTCCATAATTTGATGTGAATTCTAGGTTGAAAACCGGATTAGTAAATGTGTATTGCTTGTCTGAAACTGTGCCACTGACTTGAATAAGATAGTAACTTTTTTGAAAATTCTACACAGCAAAAATAGCATCGTATGTAAAACGTACGTGATACTTTTCGTCCATAAAACGTACGTGTAACGTACTATTTACATACGTTAAAAATTCGTAAGAAGTATATACAAACCAAAACGTAAGTTTTTCATTACCGTACGTTAATTGTATGTTTTGAAAAAAAAATCGAACACATTCTACACTTTTAAGGTCGAATGATCATCAAGCTTGCTCAGAATGTTTATCTTGACAATATTAAGACAATATAAAATGAGTTATTATGGAAGTAATTTGCATACTTTTACAGTCACTGTAAGTATTACAGTCCTTGGGTACCAAACGTACGTATTACGTTTGAAAAGTCGTAACCGTATGTTTAACGCCCGTGGTACTATTTGTACGTATTTCGAACATTAGTTAACGTACGTTTTACATATTGGAATATGTTTTGCTGTGAAAATATTGGTTGTTTCATGTTAATATCAATAACCTTAAAGTTTATTAATTCTTAAACTCCCGGCATCGTACAGAGCGAACGTCATAAACAAAATTGTCGTTTCTCCGTTGACATGTTAACGAACTAAGTTAGATCTTTTGTGTACTTCTGGGCAATAACGGTCTACATTAATTTACATTAATTGCACCTTTAAGACACTTAAATTCGATAAAAGTCATCGGATATTATTGATCTGTGTGTCTTGTCGCTGCTGGCAGAGCAACTGTAACCCTTGCCTGGAATATTCATAGAATCAATATAGAGTGAAGATAGGTAAACTAACAAATACATCCTTTTTAGATCCGGTATGTCCTAAATGCGTTTGTTGACAAGACCTTATTTTATACTTGTTGATTGTTTGTGATGTGTCTTATTTGAAATTAATATTGTTATAAACACATTCTCTCTCTTCTTTTTCGCTGCGTGGGGAGGCTGGGTTTTCTGAGTGTGAGTATTTCTGATATGCATATTTCACGTTTTCTTGAACATATACCGCCCATCTTTTGCTCTGAATTCTTGTTTGCAATTAGACTTTTACAGAAAAAAATAAAAGAAAAGAACACTTTTGGATTACTAAGCCAGAGAAACATAGCCCGCCTGAAATGTTTAAATAGACGAAAAAAACACTTTGAAAGCCACCGAACATGACATATGAAAACACAAGTTCGGTTTGATTGAGCCTGTTCATGGGCAGTAATGTCCACGCCGCTTAGCTCCGGGTTAAGCGCAACTCAACATTAACACCAATTTATTACATGTGTTACTTAATATAGTAACAAAATTGTATGATGTCAAAACTTATTATCATGTCGCAAGCCTCATTATCAAACCAAGGCCCAGGGCTTAAAAGTGATAATGTGATAATGGCCCTGCCAATTTTTTGTCCAATTCCAATTATGTTTGTTCTACAGGCAATCGTTTTAGTAGGAAATTAAAAAAAACACAGTCAGAATAATGATCATTTGCACATGCGCTTATGAGCTTATTATTGCATAAATAAACAATTTTTTGTTTATTTTGTAAAAGAATTGACATCTTGTTGGCGTATACATGAATACATCCGTCAGTGAGACAATACTTTGTATAAAAAGTCGGCCATTTTGTTTAAACTGATTTTGCTTTTATGTGCAAAGAAAACTAAAATATCAAAAACATATTAGGTGTGTCTTTTTAGAATTTGAAACAAAAAAAATTGCAAAAACCATTGGGATCAGCCGACAAACCTGCTGTCATCCTTAAACGGCTGGTTTTCTGGTAGTAGGCTTCCAATGTGCAAAATCCAGTTCTTGAAAAAAAAGCTAATTGCTGAATTTCCTTGTCCAAATATACACTCAACTTCAAAAGAATATTCTGTGTTGTTGTTTTTGTTGTTTCCTTCTTCTCTTCAGTCAGTTGAATTTAACACCAGCAACAAAGCAATTTAAGTTTTTATTTAGAAACCGAAATGGCCTAGACGTAGGCATTCAGATCATCAGGATTTCTGATCATCAAGCATGTAAATCCATCAGCACTGCACAGACTAAACACTAATTAAAACACACTTGAGTAATAAAATCCAAAAAAAAATGTCCGAAATTGAATGCATCGACATGCCGGAAGGAATATTTATTATACTGCAAAGAAATTTGCTTGAATTTGATTGGATAATTTGACGTTGATGTATATCCGTATTTACGGCTCGGCCGTAGATATGAACGCACGTGCCTTAATTTCCCTCTCTGGCCTCCCACCTTTTGTTGTCGTCCGCCATTTTGTTTTGAATTTCCAGAAAAATGCATAATTTGAAGCCGATCTTGTAAATTATAAAGCGGCATGTTTAGGGATTACTAAAAATGTTACAGAAAATATCTGTGTTATGTTTTTAACGTTGAAAACGATCAGATTATTCTCACATTTTGTAAATAAATATCAAATCGATAATCCATTCATTTTCTATAGAAGTGACGTCATGCAGGTAAATTAATGACGTCAGACATGTAATTATTGAGGTTCTCAGAGGGGAATTAAGCCGTTCGGCATTAAAAAGCGAAATAATTGAAAAATCGATATTTTCTAATTATTTTTGTCTGAAAAAGTCTTTGCAGTATAATAAAACAATTATTTGATTCCTTGAAAGGGTATGTGAGGCTATATTGCCGGTCTGGGTGTCATATTATCCCTCGCCTGCGGCTCGGGTAATATGACACCCAGACCGGCAATATATCCTCACATTCCCTGTCAAGAAACCAAATAACTATATATTATCTCGAAAAATGACGTCAGTGTTATAAAGGTTATAACGGCTCCTGCTTCAAGCGGATTATAATAATTATTGACTCTCTCATAGTACAAATGGTTTTGTTCTCGGTTAGATGACTTGCAAAAAGAGAAGCATTAGTATGATATTATACAATTGTCTTACAGTGCCTCCATATTTAGGCGAGACTAAGAAATTAGCGAGGGCGAGGGGCTTTCTGAGAAAGTAGTTCCGTCACTGTCAAATTTTAATACATTTGCATGATAATATGTTAGGGTTTTCAAGAAATTCAAGGAAACCTTACTTCCTACTTTCACTTTCTACTTTCACTTTGAACCAGGAAGTAAGATTTCCTTGAATTTCTTGAAACCCCTAACATTATTTTGACGAATTGGCACTAAACATTGTAGACCAGCATATACTTATTTCAGGTATGAGTTGCTTTGGTATATTGTTCATGAATTTCAGAGTTCTCATGCAAACGGTTTTTCCTTTGTTTTAGTATGTGCTTGGTAATTAGAAAATGAATTCGACTAAATTGAGCTTGTAAACATTTACAACATCCATAGCTAAATACATTTCTTTACTAAAATCTAGGTGGCAATTAGTATTTCCCCCAAAATTCATTTTTGAAATTTTAGCTAGTTTTCGCCATTTGCAATGTTTGCGACCTCTTAAGGTTCTCGGCTGACAATGACTTAAAACGTTTCTGATATCAAGGTTAATTTGGTAATCCTTAAAAATAATCAACAGTAATGTCTGTAAAAGTTAGTTTTGCTGAAATATGTAATACTGTACAGAATGGGTCATTTTTGCACGAATTACTTTTTCAAGGTTTTTCACAAAACTGTGAAGAAATATATTTAATTAATACTTAAATTTGAAAAAAGGTGTTCGTATGAACACCATATTACTGAGTGTTTCCCTTTCTAAATAATTCGTCACAAAAAGTTATTCTACTGAATGTCATTTGATTCTTTGCATTATATAAAACAATCAAAATGATCTTTATTTCTTTCAATTTCTACTCCAGGTGAGTTTTCATTAAATATTATGTTTCAGATTATGTTTGTTTTGCAGACAAAATCAAAATAATTTTACCTATAGAGAAAAGCGCAAGAATATTGTCAATTTGGGACGTGTCTTTGGCACAAAAAACACATTTATATGCAAGCGTATGCTTTCGTTCAGGAACACAAACAACATTGGCATGCAGACGTATGCTAAAGGGATTTCTTTTAGATTTTTTTAGATCTCGTTAGTCTCATGATAGACTAGTCGCTAACTTTATAAAAACCTCCTACGCATTTTAATTCCTTTTTGCTTTTCTCTTTTACAAATTAGATATTTTTCGAATGATATTATATTACCTAAGATTGTTTTCCAAATTAACACAGAATCTGGGGACAAATATTGGATTTTTATTTACAAATACAATGAATGACATTTTAAAAAAAAGTGAAATATGCATATCAGGAATGGCCACACCCAGCAGACACAGCCTCCCAAAACAGCAAAAAGTAGAGAAGAGAGAGAGAGAAAGCATGATATGACAATAATATGTTTCAAAATGGACGTCACAAAAATTATTAACAAAAGTGAGAACCCGAGGGGTTACCGCCTTGGAACGGTCAGTGGCAAAACAATTTAAACCAGGTGCTAGGTTGCACCAACCTCACACTTGCCCTAACAGGTTCTTAAAATAAAGAAATGTTGTTTTTCAAAATTAAGTCAATTTCAAAATCAATATAAGGACTATGCACATTCGGAAACATTAGACTCCCTCACAGTCAAAAGGTTCATGCCAAATATTTTCATATTTGTGATGTTCGGTGGTTTTCACAGTTCCCCTTTCGTCTATTAAATTAAAGCAATCCAACCTCAATGACTGAAAAGCTTTTAATGATTATAAATTATCGTCGTCACGGAAAACTTTTTTACATTTTAGTGGTTTCAGTATATGAAAATAACTTGTAATTATCTATTGCATGTACTTTCTTATAATTAAAAAGGGATGTTTACATATTTTGAAGTACACAATGTAATGTATACCGAGAAATTCATAATGAATTATGTCGTCTGCTCAACTTTCTGACGTCATTCAATATTTATTTTTGCTAAGGCTTAATTATGTTAAATGCTCTGGAATATTTATTGGTTTTCGAAATTCGTAATTCCGTGCTTAAATTTACAGACAATTCAATTTAACTATGTAAATGAACGTTTGGAAAAAAAACAACATTTTTTTCATTTAATTTGCCAGTTGAAAATGTACCTCCTGTAACTACAGAGAACAAACATGCTATAAAATGCACCATTTTATTTCTAAAGCAAACAAACTGAAGCCAAAAGAAATAAAAAGGTAGGCACGTGTTTAATGTAAAAACAGTTTGTTTGTTTTCTTTAGAAAAATAAAAGGAAATCAAATAACCATTTGAAACAATTTGAAGTGTTGCCTCTGAGTTTAAATAGTACTTTTGGAATGTAGCCTTGCAGGACTTGAGCTCGGTAGCTCTCCACAGGTCTAACCGATCGGCCACTTCGTTCAGAAATGTTTTTAAAAAAGTGAAAAAGACATTTCAGAAATCGCCACCCTCAGAAAACACAGTCTCCACACGCAGCAAAAAAAAGTAAAAAGAAAAGAGAGCATGACATTGTTATGTGAAATGTGCAGGGTCCAAGATCATAAAACTAAGTTTTGAGATCAGTCTCAAATCTCAAGCATCTGATTGGCTGAAATGGCGACCAGTCGCCATTTCAGCCAATCAGATGCTTGAGATTTGAGAATGATCTCCAGATTTAGTTTTATGATCTTGGCCACAGGTACTCGATACACTTACTGAGACCAGAGCACTGCGAGTTACGTGTATATCAGCAAAAACAATATTCCAAAAATAAGAGAAACAGATGTGTTAATACTATCTGTACAACAAAATGTCATATGACGATTGAATAATAACTTGCTTTTGGCCGTTGCTTAAGAAAATATGACAGATAATCTTCTTGCAATTTGCATATAAATGAATCGAATCTTAGTGTCAGTATTATCCACTGATGCATAGGACGCTGTCTTGGAGCTAGGATCGGAATTCGGCATTATAACATAATTACTTAAGTTTCCCCCCCCCCCCCCCAGCTAAATTCAAGAACATATTAATTTCTATGTGTTGATATTCAGGAAAAGCCCCAATTCCAGTCTTTCAAAACTGTTCGGGCACATCTTCACGAGAAACAGCGAATTTGAAGTAGCGAGCGGGTTTATGATGGAAGAACATGATTTAACATAAAAATCTTGGCTTGTCCGAAAATTGCTTATTGTATGGGAAGTGCTGCAGTCCGAGTGCTTAAAATGCTCGAGTCATTAATAGTTTACTGGAAAGTTATTAAGTCCGGATTTCGTGAATAATGTCTTGGCAATATTCAAGCAATGTTAATGAAAGACAGAGTATGGATGATCTTGTATTCGCTAATTAAGTTAAACAGTAATTATGTTTTGTTATGTAGTTATGTATTATGACTCGACTTTGCAAGTAATTCGATTATAAACGCAAGTGAAATACCAAGGCAGTATAAACAAAAACTTTGATTGCATATAACATTGGAAACGGCCCGTTTGGAAAGGCAAGGCACAGAAATTATAGTTGAGGTTATATACAGGGACTAGGTCAGGATTCTAAAGAGAAAAATATCGTCTGAGTGGACAGAGTGTTATCAATAACCTCATATTATAATACAAATAACATGGCGATTCTATGAACACAATTAAATTTGTATTCAGTTGTGTGAAACAAGAACAATCTTTTCAAGATAAACTTGGACTAGAGGTTATAAAGCTGAGATTGGAAACCAGTCTCAAATCTCAAGCACCTGATTGGCTGAAATGGCGACTGGTCGCCATTTCAGCCAATCAGATGCTTGAGATTTGAGACTGGTTTCCATGCTCAGTTTTATAACCTTGGGCACGGGTTGATAAGGATTATCAGGTCACTGTAAGAAAACAAGGAATATAGTGTTCTGAGGTAGATATAATTAAGTAACAATCACTGCGATTGATTTTTTTTAAATTTTTAATATGCTTAACAAAGCGACCTTTATCTACTTGCTGTGCTTAAAGTATTTATTACAAAATCAATAATGTTGCAGAGAATTGTAACCGAGGCCATTCGCTGGCTGTGCATGCCTCTTATCCAATACATCACGAATAAAGTTGAAAAATATTAAACATTAAGTTCATATTTATTCTGAATAGCCAATCTTAATACTAAATTGTTGGTGTCAGACATCTTGCCAATAATTATTAATTACTAATTATTTCACTGACGTCATATAAACACTGTGTAAAATATTGTTTCTCAATCAGTAATGAACAACATCTCTAATTAAAATAGGCATCAATCGAAATAGTATTTTATGATTTTCCCTTTGCATTATGATTCAGAACGCGTATTAATGAAACATTTTGGTTAAAAAAACTAGGTCAAAAGCCAGCTTAGACAGCTAAAGCCCGAAAGCGAGTGCAAGGAACGAGAATTTACGTAATCAGTGCATTTCTGAAGAAATCGTTGCTGATAAAATCGTTACGTCATTAGTGCACGTGCATTTCTGAAGAAATCGTTGCTGATAAAATCGTTACGTCATCAATGTACGTGCATTTCTGAGGAAATCGTTGCTGATAAAATCATTACGTCATCAGTTTACGTGCATTTCTGAGGAAATCGTTGCCTATAAAATCGTTACCTCATCAGTGTACGTGCATTTCTGAAGAAATCGTTGCTGATAAAATCGTTACGTCATCATTATACGTGCATTTCTGAAGAAATCGTTGCTGGTAAAATCGTTACGCCATCAGTATACGTGCATTTCTGAAGAAATCGTTGCTGATAAAGTCAAGAAACAGACTGTTAAGAGCAGGAAGTATTAAACATCAAGTGATTCTTTTCGTCATTGTTACATTTATTGTATATCTCATCGTTAAAATTCTGTAATAAGATGTAAACGGTGTTCACCGTAAATAAATTACGATGTGAAATTGGTCAAATAACCACAGCCGTTCGTCTTTAAGTTTAATTTCTTGTTTTTACTCTCGCTTTGGATCAGATAGAATAATACTATTACAATAACATAATTATACGTATAATAATTATAGCTTCCCCAGATATTACCTTCCACATTCTGTTGGCTTTCCACTAAAATAACTGATGTCTTTAATAACACAATAATAGCATACATCTTATTAAATTATTAATTGTTAGTTTAAATCTTATCCAATTACTTATTAACTGTATACATCTTTTTAAATTACTTTTTGATAGTATAAATCTTATTACGGTAATTAAAAATGTCTTCTAGATAAAACATAAATCAAATAAAATTACTGCTTGATAGTATACATCTTATTAAAACTCTTTTTTAGGCGGCATGGGCAGTAATATGCATTTTCATTACAGCCCATGAACAAACAGGCTTAATCAAACAGAGCCTGCAATATTTTATAATTTGTCGTGTTCGGTGGCTGTTAAACAAGTGGAATATGCTTATCAGGAACAGCCACACCCAGAAAATACACTCCGCGCATCCAAAACGCAGAGAGGAAAAGAGAGCATGTGTTTATAATAAGATCAATTTCAAATAAGACAACACAAAAATATACAAAAAGCGAACCATTGGGGTTACCGCTTTGGAACGGTCAGTGACAAAACAATTTATCAGGTTCTAGGGTGCACCAACCTCCTACTAGTCCCGAACATGTTCTCATATGAACAAACAAGAACAAGTTGTCTTGTTACAATAACTCCAACTCTCCCATTAACTCGGCAATGATGCATGCAAAAGGACACAAACACATAAAACATAAGAAACTAATATCATTTAAAACAAAAGCAAAATTCCAAATTCCCTTTTCATATATTTCATAGTGATCACGATAAATTACTGACTGCTAGTAAAAATCCGTTACGTCAATGGATATTGATGGCTTTATATCTTCTCCTATAAGTTAATTATCGATTTAAGGAGAATATCGCGGCATTACTAATCAACACATATTGCTGTGGGTTTTTAAATATCTTTGTTCATTGATGATTATAAAATATATATTTACCTGAAAGTTTTTTTTAATTGTTACCAAACACTGTTTTGAACTTATTCCAGAAGGACTACATGCTCAATTGAATGAGCACACATGTAGCGTATTTTATATCAGTCTCGACATAACAGACATTGTTGTTGTATGAATTTTCAAAATAAAGCCACTTCAGATAAAAACTGTTCTATTAGAACTTAACATGAGTGAGAGAGAAACCTACATAATTTGCCCCACACCGAACGACAAAAGAATGATTTAGAAAGCGTCTTTAGTAAATTTTCATTGTACCGTGATTTTTAGACATGGTATTCTAATTAAGTTGCAATTAAACACCATGCTATAAGATTATTTTTTGTTTGGAATGGCTTATCAATAACAACATCCGGAAAGATTTTATTGTTTCCAAAAGATAACGCGTAATTATTTTTAGAAGCGAACCAACTAATTTTGAAACATTTACAAATTTACAAATTGTGCCAAAGCTTATAAGATAAGAAATATTTACAAAACATACGCTTTCTGAAAAGCCACACAAAAAACGCATTCGTCCTTCTCAGCCAACGAAAATAGATAAAAATAGAACCTTTGCAGCCACAAACGACGACTAATGCAATGTTTGATTGAGACTGTTCACGGACAGTAATAAATAATGCAACTTTCTGCACACGCCACTTAGCAATATCTACACAAGTGAATAGTTTTAAGTTTTATCTGATCAACACGATAGAGAAGTGTACATACAACAGTTAACAGGAAACATAATGCGATGTTTTCTGATTAATATCATTATGCAATCAGCAGTGTATGGTAATCAGATCTAGATGAGTTTGTCCTAAACGAGAAAACATGAGCAACAAAGAGTTTGAACATATAGTGTAAACATTGACAGCATAACCGATTTTTCAAAAAAGACATGAAAAGCATTTACCTAATTAATCATGGAACCTCAAGGGCTTCCTCCTTGGCTTGGAGCACTTAGAAGCAAAAAAGTTCTACATTTATTGCATATGTAGCTAAAGAATCGTATTTTATATCGTTGCATATATATCACATTAAAACTCTAAAGGTGTTTTACTTAGTCTATATGTATAAGCAACCTGGAGACTCGAATGAAACATAAATTCAGCAACAGATTTTTATGTTAGAAGTAACGGCGTGCATTTTGTAACAGGCGAATGAAATAATATAACAGTCTGACAGATAATATTTGTGTTTTATCTGATGCTACCGCAGCAGCCGGCAAGTGCTTGTTGAGATTGTATGAGGAACTCCTTTATTGCGCTTAAGTATTGTAATTAGTGCGCGACATGGGAAAAAGTTGAAACTTGACTTTTTAATTATTGCATGCAGTGTGATCAACATCTACAATGTTTGCTTTTAGATCCATTAGATTATTTTTAACCAAGACGCGGAACGTGAAGATCTAGATCAGATCAGACTGCGTTTTTGATATACACTCAAGGGATACAGAAACGCACGCTTAACTGTGACGATGAATCTAGTATTTTCCGTTTTACGTTTTACTCAATCCTATTATATTCAATACAGTATCACGTGCACTGTAACCAGGAGAGATCCTTGGCGGATTTTCATTTTTTATCAACGCGTTTCTTTACGATCATCTACACATCCTGTCTGATCATCTGTGCAAGTTTGTAAGAGATCTGCCTAATAGTTTAGGAGGAGTTGATGCCACAAGATTTGGGGGGCTGTACGGACGGAAGTACCCACGGACGAGTACAATTTTTATATGCATTCCACTTTGTGGGGGCAAGAAATGACAACCAGCATTTCCTTATCCTTGAGTATATGTCGTACAGGTATCTATGAAGTAAAGTGGAAAGACGACGATAATGAGTTAAGGTATCGCAATTCGTCAAAATAATGTTAGGGTTTTCAAGAAATTCAAGGAAATCTTACTTCCTGGTTCAAAGTGAAAGTAGAAAGTGAAAGTAGGAAGTAAGTTTTCCTTGAATTTCTTCAAAAGCTTAACATTATTTTGACGAATTGGCACTAAACATTGTAGACCAGCATATACTTATTTCAGGTATTAGTTGCTTTGGTATATTGTCCATGAATTTCAGAGTTCTCATGCAAATGGTTTTTCTTTTGTTTTAGTATGTGCTTGGTAATTAGAACATGAATTAGACTAAATTGAGCTTGCAAACATTTACTACGTCCATAGCTAAATACATTTATTTACTAAAATCTAGGTGGCAATAACTATTTCCTCCAAAATTCATTTTTTGAAATTTTAGCATGTTTTCGCCATTTGCAATGTTTGCGACCTCTTAAGTTAGAAATACAATAAAAATAAGAAAGTAGAAGTGAAGTGGACCATTCAGCAAAAATGTCACTTTAAACAAAAAAAAGTGAAATATGCGTACCAGTAATCGCAACACTCACAAAACACAGCCTCCCTACGCAGCGAAAAAGAAGAGAGGAAAAGAGACGAGTTATAAGGAACTCTTATCCAAAATTATCCCACGTGTTCGGCTCAGAAGTTATTATATCAAAATAACCTTTTAAAGTAACCTCCGGAGAACTTTATTCCTTATTTCTTTCTCTAGTCATCACGATTAAAGAAAATGGTATTCCTATTAAGTGGAATTATGTGAGATGTTAAGCTTTTTGAATTTCACTCAGGGGTGGCATTTCCGTGATGGAAAATCAATTAGCGTAGACACACTTGGCAAGAAAGAGGTTTTTGCGTTATTCAGATAATGCAGTATCATATAACAATCAACAAAAAATCGACGCATTTGCATTATTATGCTAAATCTTTAAAACACAGTAGAAGGTACCTGGTCACGTATCGTGATGAAACTATTATGCTAAATCTTTAAAACACAGTAGAAGGTACCTGGCCACGTATCGTGATGAAACTAATATGCTAAATCTTTAAAACACAGTAGAAGGTACCTGGTCACGTATCGTGATAAAACTAATATGCTAAATCTTTAAAACACAGTAGAAGGTACCTGGTCACGTATCGTGATGAAACTAATATGCTAAATCTTTAAAACACAGTAGAAGGTACCTGGTCACGTATCGTGATGAAACTTATATGCTAAATCTTTAAAACACAGTAGAAGGTACCTGGTCACGTATCGTGATAAAACTAATATGCTAAATCTTTAAAACACAGTAGAAGGTACCTGGTCACGTATCGTGATAAAACTAATATGCTAAATCTTTAAAACACAGTAGAAGGTACCTGGTCACGTATCGTGATGAAACTAATATGCTAAATCTTTAAAACACAGTAGAAGGTACCTGGCAACGTATCGTGATGAAACTAATATGCTAAATCTTTAAAACACAGTAGAAGGTACCTGGTCACGTATCGTGATGAAACTAATATGCTAAATCTTTAAAACACAGTAGAAGGTACCTGGTCACGTATCGTGATAAAACTAAAATGCTAAATTTTTAAAACACAGTAGAAGGTACCTGGTCACGTATCGTGATGAAAGTATTAAGTGTTTACAAAATTCAACATTTATAATATAAACTGTAGAAGACATGTAAACAAAGCAAATATATACTACTCAATATTTGATAAGGGCCACTTTTGTAGTTTGTAATTTAGATAATTTTAAACTCATGTTTCAGTTCAAAAATTTAACTCAGAATGGCTAAGTCATCGGTCAAAAAGATAATACAAACACAACTTTATAAAATGTAAACTTTTACGACAATAATTACAGACTATCAGCGGTAAGATAACACAGTGTTAAACTTATCATATTTTTAACAGAGCCATTAGTCTTGTTCGTTAACCAATGTTAAAAAAATAGTTGCAAACGATTTGAGAATATTAAACAAATACGAGCTAATATGAAAGTCGCATTAAACTCGGTCATTCGGTAAAGCAGATTTTTTTCTGAATTTGAGGAAGTTTACGGGTCTGATTGGTTATATAAATATGAGGCAGTTCGTACGTGGATGAGGAAACTTTGGTCTGGCACAGTGTCCGTCAAAGGTGTAGCAAAATTTGGCAGACCTGCGACTGTAACAGGCGAGACAAATATCTCAAAAGTCAGGGGAATAATTGAAAGTGATAGCAGGTACACAATTTGTGACACTGCCAAAGCTGGCATTTCATTTTGAAACGTTTTGTGAAAGTACAAAAGATTTCTCCAGTGGGATATCTCATATCTTGACAGATATGACCAAAAAAAAGGAAAAACAGCTTAGCAGGTCTATAAAGGTTTCCAGACTTCAAAGAGAATTTGCAAACATTGTTATTGGTGACGAAATATGGGTTTACTATTTCGAACCAGTCAAAAAATGGAAACAACCTATGTCTAACCAAACCCCAAAAGTACCATGAGCAAAAAGAAAATCCTTTATTGCATAATTGTTCTTCTTCCTGTTTCCTGATTGTTAAGCAGTGCACATTTCGATACCATAGGGCAAAAGTGTTACAGTATTACCGAAATGTTATACTGAAAACCTTTAAGTTTAAAGCTCAAGAAATTTTTATCAGAAACGACACCATGTTCGTCTACTCCATGATAAAACTACACCACATACATCTGAGCATGTGTAGCAGCTTTTGAAATCGGAGAAGGTTATCGTGTTTTCACTCCATACATACTCTCCTGGGTTGAAGGTTATAAAACTGAGATTGGAAACCAGTCTCAAATCTCAAGCATCTGATTGGCTGAAATGGCGACTGGTCGCCATTTCAGCCAATCAGATGCTTGAGATTTGAGACTGGTTTCCATGCTCAGTTTTATAACCTTGGGCACAGATCTAGCCCATGAGACTTCTTCCTTTTCCCAAATCTTAAAACAGTTATTATCTGGTCGTCGATACAAGTCCCGACAGACCCTTGGCTCAGCTGTCATTCAGTGCCTCAGATGTCTAACCTAAATCAGCGTACCGTGACGCATTTCAGAAATTAATTCAGAGATTGAATTTATGTATTGCAAATCACGGATACTGTAAGAAGGGATGTTATGTTCATTTGACTGAGCTGCATGTTTATCAGATATCGTACAAAACACGTTACACATATCGAACAACCTTCGAATCGAATAAAGTCGGAATTTTACTATTTAAAACCAATTTTTGTTTCTCTTTTCTTTTCAAAAGTAACTGTTTTCTTCTTATCATACGTCTGCTAAATGAGGTTCCACGTGACGTTCTAAATAGGCTGGTAATTATTGTATCGCCAATCAATGACGATTACGGGTCTTTTCTGTACAATTTATGTCACATTTCTGCAGTATATCTTAAACGATTTAGTGATAACGTCCTGGATTCCCCAAGGGAATGTAAAAGAAAACATTTAATCGATTGCAGGGAAAGTAAACGTTTTAGTTTTTAGTTTATCCACTGTAACAGTGAAAATCCGCTTTTAGTATGATCACCATTTGGTTTGAACAGACGTGATCGTAATAGTGGGTGCTCTTTATTACTGTTCTTTTTTTAAATAAAACATTTTTATCTTCTATAGATGACAGTGCATTGACGACTGTAGGCGGCCCCTAAAAAGTGTACACAAAAATAATTTGCTGCAGGAAATTATTTGACATTTTTACATCATATGACAGAATTGCTCAAACTACTATAAACCAACAAATTTTCGCATATATTAATTATCGCTATTAGCGCGGATGGCAATGAAGCGCCAAAATTTATTTGCACGAATATGTGTTCTGGATGGTGAAATTATTTTAAAAACTAAGAAAAAAAATGAAAAAAAAAATATTTCGCGAATATGTCTTACCTTGCCAAAACGCGACAATTTATATGTGCAAATATTTGAAAGTTTACAGTACTACATGTATGTCTGACCTTGCCAAAACGCTAAAATTTGTTTGCGCGTATGTTTAAAGGATCCAATTTGGGTTATATTATTAGGTATTTTGATTAGAAATTTTATACCATTTTTTAAGAAAAGCAATCTGCTACTTCCCTTTTCACCTATTTTTTTTTCAAAATCATTCAACATTGTAAACAACTGCCTTTTAAATGAATAGACATAAATAGCTGAGACCTAACCATATTATAATGAAACAATTTTGTGCAAAGTAATATTAGACTCACAAGCCTTTTATAGGATTTCAAAAAACGTGGCCGTACCAGACATTTTTTTACTAAATTTTTTGAAATTACGACAGGAAAAAAACCACATCGATTCAAATCTTTCAAGCCTTGTAAGAAATTATTAGTTCACCATTTTCGACGAAATTAAGCGCATTCTAAGGGGAAAGTGAAACTTCTTTTGGTCTGTGATTCGGGACAATCACTGATAAAATGTTTATCATTCAGTTTCAGTATTTGCCCCAAATCACAGGCAAAAGTCGTCACAATGCGACAAATATATTGACAACCGTGGGTAGTGTTTAACTTTCCCCTTAGAATGCGCTAAATGTCGTCGAAAATGGAAAACCTATAACATACTGACAAGCATTCGAAGATTTGAACCGATGTTTTTTTTTTCTTGCCGAAATACCAAAACATGACGCCACAATCCACGTGGTATGGCGACATTGGTAAGTTCAATTTAATTTATTTAATTTAATTCTCCACAGGCAGCTGAATATTTCAAAAACTCCCACAGACGAAAGAAACGAAATGGTTTCTGCATATTGATTCACAAGGGAGTTTCATAACAGCTAGAAAATCGATGAAATTGATGATGATAATCTCACTCTTGTGGCTCTATGTACTACCTTGTCCATTGTAGTTTTTATGACCCCACGAAGAGGGAGGCCTATAGAATTGCACTAGTCCGTCTGTCCGTACTTACGTACGTCTGTACATCCGTACGTAGGTCCTCCAAATCTTGTGGCTTAAACTCCTCCTAAACTATCAGGCGGATTTCTTTCAAACGTTCACGGATGATCAAGCAGGATGTGTAGATGATCGTAAAAAACGGATTTTTCCTGCGACCTTTTTAACAGAGTTATTGCCCTTTGTTATTACAAATGTTGTTGAAGCAGTTGGGGCATCAGTGTTTGAGGACACATTCTAGTTGTTTATCTTTAACTTCCTTCATATAAAAGTGATCTTATATAATACGATTTAATTATAGAAATCTGTGCTAAACGAGTGTAAACACAAATGGTAGAAAACAACATTTCCAATCATAAATTTTATTTATATCGTTATTCTGTATTTAAACATATTACTAAAGCATTCAGCTCTTCGTTGTCAGAAACTGACACACTCGTACAAAAATGCATACCACCAATTACTAGTAATATATTGAACCCGCGAGATATTTTGAAACTGACGATTATTTTTGTGGCGTCCATTTTGAAACTGATTATTGTAATACCATGCTCTCTTCCATCTACTTTTTGGCTGTGTGGAGAGGCTGTGTCCGCTGGATGCGGCCATTCCTGATTCACATATTTCACTTTTTTATTTAGTTCATCTGTGCCCAAGGTTATAAAACTGAGCATAGAAACCAGTCTCAAATCTCAAGCATCTGATTGGCTGAAATGGCGACCAGTCGCCATTTCAGCCAATCAGATGCTTGAGATTTGAGACTGGTTTCCAATCTCAGCTTTATAACCTTGGCATCTGATTTAATATTACCATCCCTGTCTAGATCATAATTATAGTCGAAATACCCCTAATTTTTTTTCGAATACTCATCGACAATGAGCTCATTTATTGTATATTGTGTCCCACGAAATCACTAAAGAATTTTGTAGAAACTCATGGAATTCTATATAACAATCATGTAAAATATGTAATCTTATTGTTGCAGACAGAAATGCTGTACAAATTAGTATTCAAACGTATGTTTAGTCTAAGGAACGTAGTTCTCGAAACAGCGGTATTATTCTAAGATGTTGATTCACCGATTTGTTACTTTGATAAGATACGAAGGTTTAATTGCAGGAAGTTCTGATATCATTGTATGAAAACAATGTTCTTCTGTCACTTATGACAAATACATAATATACTGTTTAGTCTACGCAAATTCGTTTTATCATCTTTTCAAAATTAATCACATTTAATATTTTCGTTCTTAAGAATAAAATTACTTTTATGTGAAGATGAATTCCAACAAAATTTTAGTCCATGGTAGACTAGAAGTATTTGTTATGCAATTAATGTAATTTAAAGTAATGTAATGAAATGAAATAAAATGAGATGAAAAGAAATGAAAAGAAATGTAATGTAATGTAATGCAATGCAATGCAAAGCAATGTAATGCAATGCAATGCAATGCAATGTAATGTAATGTAATGTAATGTAATGTAATGTAATGTAATGTTATAAATGTAATGTAAGGTAATACAAGACAATGCAATACAATATAATTTTCCCCTGTTCTTTTCAAATAACTTATATTCCGTACCTCTTGCTAAATCATCCAGGACATAAACGAATGATGATTTGATTCTGTACCAATTAACACTGCAACAAGAAAACCTACAATTAGGAATCCATGACATGACATCATTATTATCATGATCGAAATTACTCACGGCGTTGGCAGTAATATGCATTTCCTTTACTTCACATGAACAGACCAAGTCAAACGAGCATGCAATATTTTCATACTTGTCATGTCATTTGTCATAGATTTTGATATTGCTCAGTCACCATAATAATATATTCGTACTTAGACCCTACTGCTTTTTAATTTTTGCCTTTGGCGTTCTCTGTGATATGCAGGAATAATATTCTAAGATCCCGTATTAAAATTATATTCTGTTTAGTTCCGCCCATTGGTTCTTGTTTAAGACAAGTCCATTATTTTATACGGGGACAATATGTCACTTTAAATGACCATCGCCATATGCACGCCTTTATTTGGGATTCAAAATTTCGAATTTCTTTTTCATCTACGTTTTATCATGTAAAAATCAAAAATTATGTCATATCTTTTGCGAAACAATTATTTTTCAGATTCTATTAATAATGATTGATGAATGCTGTTTTTGGCTGAAACCGTCGGACATTGTAAATGTAATCGCAAAGTTTGGGTTTGATAAAGTGTGGCAATAACATCTGCTCGAAAATATGCCACATGAGAGATAAAGAATTAACTTGCTTTCAGACATTGGCATTCGGTCTCAACCACAGTTAATGGCATTTTTTACCTTTATGTCTGCGCGTCGTCGGCAGGGGGTTTAAGGGGGCAGGGGGTTTAAGAGTTAATGAAGACTTTTTCTGTCATCGTTTTCTTCTGAGCTGAAGGTAATAAAACTGAGATTAGAAACCAGTCTCAAATCTCAAGGATCTGAAATGGCGACCAGTAGCCATTTCAGCCAAGATTCTTGAGATTTGAGACTGGTTTCCATTTCAATTTTATAACCTTGGAGCCAGGTGTTTTGGTCTCAGTAAGGTCTTTTAGTACGTACAGTGCTGTTTGTTTTTATGCTTACATATTTGTGTTATTTTTCATGCAACGCATTCAGTAGATGGGTGAATTTTAGTTAATTCACCATTACAACTTGCACAATTTTGTTTATATGGGAACCTGTAGAAGCCAAATGTAAGGTTGGTGTACCATAGAAGCTTGTTAAAACTCTAGGGTTCTAAAGTGTTTTGCCACTGGCCGTTCCAAAGCAATAACCCCATGAGTTCAATTTTTTGTTAATGGATTGTGGTATTTTATTGCAATCGACCAAATTATAAACCCTATGAATCCTATTAAGATGTTTTATCAGTATTAATTGTATAACATTATTTTTATTCAGACGGCCTAAAATCGCTTTAGAGACTCAAGTGTTAAAAATATAGTTCTTTTCTTATTCATTTTTATTAAAATATATAGTCAGTGAAAATATTTCTTTACTGTTAATTGTTTGAGCTTTGTTTTAGTGGATTGTAAGGGACGTTTTATATTGCTGAATAAGAAGATTCTTTTAGTGTATGTCTAATGCACCTACAAACACATATCATGACGCTTGGTCGTTATATCTGCACTCACTATTAAGCTCTCATTATTTTATGTAAGGCGGTAATATGAAGTAGCCCCATTCTTAGCTATGACGAATCTCTTTATGCTTTCACGAAGTTTGCGTACCTCTTAAGCCTGTGCAAACGGTAGTTTTTATTCCAATATAATTTGGGAACGTCATGGGAAAAAGATGCCTTCGTAATATATATTGACATTTTAGTTATAACTTTATTTGGAAAGAACTGACAATTATCTTTTTTCTCAAAACTAAAAAGAAGTTTTGTAACACAATTTGACAACATAATGCTATTTTCACCGCGAAAGTGACAAGACGTAATATCGTTTACTCAACTTTATGACGCCATTTAAAGAATTGACCTCAACTTTCCGAAGGTACCTTTTCCCGTGACGCGCCCTATATAGAATACATTTACAAATGTAGAGATAGAATTAGGGCGATCATCCAAAACTGCCATTGGAATAATAACTTTGTCAAAGTTGACATTTAGTCATATGTGTTTTGAGAATCCAGAAAAGTTCTATCTATATAGAGAATGTTTGCGCATCAATACATGCAAAACTTTGTTCAAATAATAGCTGAATGTCAGTGTATGTAAACGACAAGCAAATATATATTATCGCCAAACAGGTTCTCTTTTACTTTGAATAAATATTCCATTCTTGGTTAGAATAGAATGTTCTTATATGTAAAAGTTATAAAAAAACTACATGTATATTTGTCAAGAAGCTGAGTCATTTCAACCGAAGTATTGATGCGGATTGCTTCCTTTTAAATTTTTAAACAATATTTATTCTTCTTTACAGTAAAAATAGGTTTAGATACCCCTAAAATCCTAAAATATGGCGGCGGTGCCTAGCCAACCATGCATGAGTCAGACACAACACATACCATCCGTATCCCCAGAACAGGGCCCAAGATCATAAAACTAATTTTTGAGATCAGTCTCAAATCTCAAGGATCTGATTGGCTGAAATGGCGACTTGTCGCCATTTCAGCCAATCAGATGCTTGAGATTTGAGACTGTTTCCAGATTTAGTTTTGTGATCTTGGGCACAGGATAGTTCAAATATACCTATATATTGCCACCCACAATGATCGACATTCTGCATGGTTTGAAATAACCATATTAACATCAAGGGAGGTAAATGACACTGGTAACTACTCTTAAGCTGATTTAACTTAGGTTTTTCACGCCGGGGGAACTCTGATATATAGAACTCATCTTGCGCTCCCGACTAAATCAAATCAGCCGCTTTCCGGGTACCATATTAGACGTAAAATTGACAGCGAAAAATGTAGGTGATCCTTCATTTCCATCGATCACATAAAGGGCCCATTTTCCGGAAAATCCCCCGGCGTGATTTTACAACTGGGTTCAATAATTCAGTTATTTTCCCTGTAACTGCATTATAATCTCACCACAGGAAAAGGTACATTCAGACAGTTGACGTCAATTCTTGAAATGACGTCATAATATTTAATTAACAGAAGAATTACATTTCGCTGTAAAAAAACATTATGACGTCAAAAAATTTTAATAAAATTTCCAATTAGTAACAAGAAAATGATATATAATTGTTCTTTCCAAATATGTTATATTGTAGCAACTACAACTAAAAATATAACCTAAAACACGTTCTAATTCTATATAGTTTCCAATAATTGTTTTCAATCAATGATTATTAAAGGTTATTACAGGTAACTTTCGTGCCATTAAAAGTACATTTTCCTTAAGGATTTTGTGATAGCATTGTTTTTTTTTCTTCCAAGTGAACATTAGGCAAATCACGGGTGTTAAAGATAGTGTCATAGTTTATTAGGCGAAGTAAGACCTTAATTGGTTAAATCATTGTTTGCTACAGGTGAAAATTATTTGATATGTTTTTTTATAGTTGACCCTATACATAATTAAAAAAAGTAAAATATGCATAACAGAAATTGCCACATTCAGAAAAACAGCCTCCCCACACAGCCAAGAAGAAGAGAATAGAGAGAGAGAGAGAGAGAGAGAGAGAGAGAGAGAGAGAGAGAGAGAGAGAGAGAGAGAGCATGGTTAATGATATTATCTGCTTCAAAACAGATACCACAAACAATTAGGGGTTACCACCTTGGAACGGTCAGAGGCAAATGCAATTGCCACTAGGGGTTTCAACCAGGATTATGGGTGCACCAACCTCACACTTGCCAATACCGGTTCTCATATTAACACACAAGTAAATGTCGTCTTGGTGAAATAACTCCAACCCACCCATCAGCTCAAAAAAGCGTTCTTTTAATTATTCTTCTCTTGATTTCTAGTTCAGTGGAAGGAATGAAATAAGAGATGGTTTTTATAATACTAGGGGTTTAAACCATGTGCACCAACCTCACTCTCGCCGCAACAGGTTCTCATATGAACAATAAATAAATTTGCCTTAGTGAATTACCTCCAACCAAACCTATTCGACAATGTTGCATGTAAAAGCACAAAAATACATCAAACAGAACAAACTTATGAGATTATCGATCAAAACAGTTGTGAACTCAATGACCTTTTAAGACCAGAGCAAATGGAGTCAAAATAAATTTTCAGTTATAATAACTGTTATTGGTTTGAAACTTATTGATTTATTTTACTTCCTACTTGCCTTAGAGGAAAGGTCTGTGATTTTGTATTTGGCTACTCTTAAGCATTTGTCAAAATATGTGATGTGAATAAAGAAAGTATACCTTATATCGGTATTTCTGAGCAGGTTATTAACTGTTGATAAGAATTTGACGGTGACGTTGCGGGTTCGCTCCCAGCTATAGGCAATAACATTGATATTTAAATTAATAAATTAAATTTGGTTTAAGATAGATACATAAGTGAAGTTTCATTGAGACTTTTTATTCCTTTACAAATAACATGCATATACCTACAAATAAAGATTAGTAAAATTCAATTACATCGTTCTTTTTTTCAACTACCGGGGTGGTGGTAGTGGGTGGGGGTGGGTTAACATATAAAAAAACTTATACCTACTCAAAATTTGACAACATTTAAAAACGATTTGACTCTTTGTCTCTATAACAGGTTTCAATTCGTCGGGTTTCCGTCGGTAGTAAAGAACACGTGTAAAGTTTCTGTATTTATTTCTTTGTTTCAAATAGATTATTAATAACGTCAAATAACAATTATAACTTAATGTTCACAGTATTTGTTTCAGGTAATCCTGTGGAAGGTTTTCACTTGCAAATAAATGTCAAATATAAAACACTATTTATAAAATGTAGTTAAGGTAATCCTTATTTGTGAGCGGTATTCCTTCGCTCTTGTATAAAATTTTAGATGTTTCTTAGTGTAAAGTCAAAATTAGAATGTCTTGAAATAGTTATAAAATCCCTAAAATTTACGATAAGTTACCTGCCTCGGGCAATCGTAACCGTGACAACTATAAGGATATCTACATCTTATCAGTAATAAAATTGTCAAACCGCTTACGCTGAATTATAGATGTCAATTATGCAACTAAGTATCAAACTGATTATGACAATAAACTTCAAAATTAAGAAACACAATAAATATTTGAATTTAAAAAGAAAGAATTTTACTTAAATAAAAGAACATCAACATTTGAGATAGCTACCATATTTTAGCATGGTAGCATACCCCACCGGTCCGCGAAAGTTAAGCTCCCGCTTAACAAAAAGTATTGTAGTATAATTATAACAGATAAATATATAAAAATGAAATGTTGAAAACACAACGTAATGATTTTAGAAGTACAATTTGTAGGCATGATATTGATAATAATAATTTTAACAACAACTGTCATTAGCTGCTTTAAAATAGCACGTTCTTCGATATCACTAAAGAATAGTCTGTGGCAAGGGCAATCCACACTAGTAGAAACTATTGTTTAAAGTTTGACAATGCAGACACCCGCATCCACTGTTTTGTTGTTGTCCGCTTGCATTCATGTAATGGCCTGGATTCCAGACAGGAGTGCTATTGTGCTCTTTTTGATAACCTTTCAATTGTTCAGTCAGTTTATTATTTTCAGTAATCAGTATGTTGATGCGTTGGTCTTTACACTGAATTGCTGATTGTAGATTTGCAATATCTTGTAATTTATGGTCGTTGTCATTTTGAAGGCTTTTCATCTGTGTCTCGAGGTTTGCGTGTTTTGTGTCTAATTCAAAGAAGTTTGACGTCATTTCACTGAACCGGTTTACGGCCAATTCAAATTGTTGCTGAAGACTGCAGTTCAGGAATATAAGTTTTTCATTTTCTTGTTGTAGATTTAAGAAGTTTGCATTTTCAAGTTTCAAGTTATTTACTTAATGTTCAAGCGCGTTGATATGGGCTTGCAGGTTTTGAATCAACTCTTTGTCGTCTTGGGTTTGTTCCGTTGTTGAAAGTTTTAATTCCTCCAACTGTAGATTTTGTTTAAGAGTCATTTCACTTTCAGCGGTGGTATGAGGTGACTTATTTCCATGTGAAGTTAATCCTTTTGCACATTTCCTGCAACAGAGGGAGCTATTATAGCCCAACTTTGCTAATTCAGTGCTGTTGAGCTCAGCAAATGGCAAACTTTCTGCCGTTTTCCTCCGAAGAAATGTCGACATTCGGGCAATGTCTCGTGCCTTCTTTTTGACTAGGAATGACGTTGTAAAGCTTCCTTGACG
Organism: Corbicula japonica; assembly: GCA_038501625.1. Lineage (NCBI taxonomy): Eukaryota > Metazoa > Mollusca > Bivalvia > Venerida > Cyrenidae > Corbicula > Corbicula japonica. The sequence continues at coordinate 11,177 of JAZAYU010001255.1, read as the reverse complement.
GTTAACTTTTGAACTTTTCCTCTTTATAACACTAAATGGTCCAAAGAAGGAAACACCCATTTGTCTGTTGTTGAAGAGCTGAGGCGTATGCCACGAATGCGGATAAAGTCCACTATGAAGATGATTCCTTTCTTGGTAGTAATTTGGTGGTTTTCCAACTGTTGATCTGGTGTGGTAATCCAACATGTCGAATGGGGAAATTGTTCTCGCTAGGCTTGTAGAGGTGAAACGGTTCGATCGTGTACAACAAAGTATATGTTGTACCCGGATTCTCCACCAATCTATAACAGGTTTCAATTCGTCGGGTTTCCGTCGGTAGTAAAGAACACGTGTAAAGTTTCTGTATTTATTTCTTTGTTTCAAATAGATTATTAATAACGTCAAATAACAATTATAACTTAATGTTCACAGTATTTGTTTCAGGTAATCCTGTGGAAGGTTTTCACTTGCAAATAAATGTCAAATATAAAACACTATTTATAAAATGTAGTTAAGGTAATCCTTATTTGTGAGCGGTATTCCTTCGCTCTTGTATAAAATTTTAGATGTTTCTTAGTGTAAAGTCAAAATTAGAATGTCTTGAAATAGTTATAAAATCCCTAAAATTTACGATAAGTTACCTGCCTCGGGCAATCGTAACCGTGACAACTATAAGGATATCTACATCTTATCAGTAATAAAATTGTCAAACCGCTTACGCTGAATTATAGATGTCAATTATGCAACTAAGTATCAAACTGATTATGACAATAAACTTCAAAATTAAGAAACACAATAAATATTTGAATTTAAAAAGAAAGAATTTTACTTAAATAAAAGAACATCAACATTTGAGATAGCTACCTTATTTTAGCATGGTAGCATCTCACTTACAATAACGTTTATATTAGCAAAAGATTTTACCTACATCTATATCTTGATTTAGTTGGTTTTTATAAGTTAAACAACTAAATTGCGAAGCGCAGGCGATACTTGGAAGTACACATTTAGTAGCACAGTAAATAAACGCATAAAACTTAACTGTCTGGTTTTAAGCTTGTTATGGGATTGTTGAAAAAGCTTGACGCTTTTAATACACTAATAGCATTTACCACAGCTAACTCTAGATTCAATAACAAGTCAATAATTTTCTTATCTTTATTGCAGAATTATGGTTTGTCAATTTAAGAGTGATCAAATGTCCTAAATATCTCGCAATTCAAACTTAAAATGATAATAATTATGTCTTTCTAAGTAATTTTCACTTTTCTGGTTTCCATTTCATTAAAATTGCATACTGCCGTTTACATTATTGGCAAAAACATTAAAAATATATCGTAAACAACTATCCTATGCAATAAATTCTAAAACGGTAAACAATTAACGAAATGATAACCGGAGGGATTGTGTCACTTGGGATTTAAACCTATTTTAAGATGCACAAAGTTCATGCTTGTCTCAACCTGTTCTCATATCAATAAACAAGTAAAACTTTGGTGAATGATCTACAACATATTTAAAACAGATACCATTGACCGAAAAAGCATGCTCGCGAAACAGTAAAACTAACAGTAATTCAAGAGACAGTTATTTGGTTGCATACATTGTTGTATTTATTCTTCTAATGAAATTATTACTTTTATTCTAGACATGTCTGCTAATTAACCAGCGAAGCTGGTTTTACTAATCACAATTCTGAAATCGGTAACAAACCAAAACGAGGCACTGGCAACCGGCGATTTACGCATTTCAGAGTAATCAGAGCAAGCAAAGTAGTCCAAGTTTCCTGTTACGTGTTAAAGTTGGCTCGTGCCACGTTAGTATCGCTAAAAGAATACTTGACTGCTTCACTGCGCTGTCCCTAATTCAGAACACAATCGACAACAGAAAACCAATTTTATCTAGGGGTTGTAGCCGCCAGGGATTCTTTAGCGAGCCACAGATGTGTTACCTTTAGGTAGAGATATAAACGATATTCCCGATGTTAGGATATTACAATAGTTAATTAATATTAATTCTGAAATATTTAATATATCTTTTTCTGCTAATTCGAAGCTCAAAATAACAGTGAAAATATTTTCTTTATTTTGTCATTTTAAAACCATTTCAATATTGGAGTTTGTTCCGCTGCTAAACTGTTTGTTTCACTTTTTTATCATTAACAATAACGATAATGATAAATTTACATCTTAGCATATTTTCTTTCAATTGTCCACTTTATGAAATAAATGCGCAAATGCTTTCACTTGAAATTTTCAAGACATATTGCGAACATTTGTTTATTATTTGATGATAGGCGTTCATGATTGTTGTAAATCTCTGAACATGAAGCAATCATCATTGCTGAATATTTTTATATAATGGATTTCCACATATAAGCGTGAACAGTAAACAGTAAACTATTGAGATGTGTAAAATTTTACATATTAAAACTAGTATACCGGATATTATTCGTACAGAAATAGGGACATGTAAGATTTACAGATCTATGTATTCGAAACATGCTACGAGCAAGCGCGGTACGTGTCCGACTATCACGTACGTGGCAGGAGACACGTCGACAATAAGGCCTTCAGTGGTCCAAGGAACGGACTATGATTTGTTTCAGGAATAATTGATAATTTACATTTTTTCCAAAGGTGAAGATGTTTACTAGGTTTACGTTTTCGATTAAGCTAGGGATGACTATTTTTTTTTGTTCGGAGTACATGAAATCATATGCGCAGTAACACAATGAATATGAAAATGTCAGTGACGTCACAATTTCCCTCGTTTTGAAGGAAGCCAAATAACAGTAAACGTACGTGTGAATATAGACGACAAACCATGATGAAGCCTAAAATTAAAAACGACACATCTGTCTGCTGAAACTGATGTTATATGAATGGATTGTAAGCTAATGTACATTTATCCCATCTCCTTAACAACCAAAACTCAATGATATATTTACGAATGTCTTAAATCTGGCACCTTTTTCTAATAATATGCTACATGAAAAAAAACATCGAGTCCGTTATTATATACAACTTAATACGGTGGAAATTTATGGTATAAGCTATAGTAATCCATTTTCCTCTGAAATTGTCTTCAATTTTAAATGTGTGTTATCTAGCATTAAATTCCAATGCTTTCGGCAATGTTATGACTCTCGGTTGTTTTATCTTAATATGTAGGATTCTCAATTCTGTGATTTCATTTACATGTTATTCACAATGAAGGAAACAATTATATACTTCTTATTTCAAATAAATGCATAATCATTCCCATCGATCGGGTCTCACTTTTTATATCATTTTTCGTGTTCATTCTGTCTTTGGGATGTCAGTACACAGATTTCACTATTATAATTTCTTGCTTAAAACCCTTTACTCAATATATACGCCTTTCATCCCATAAGTGACCAGTTCAGGTCAGCTGGCACAATAGTGCCATCTGATCTGGATCTAAAATTTGTGATTACTGGTCAGAAAAAAATTAATGATTCTAAAAGCGAACATTTTAAATCCAAATCAGATCGCAAAGATGTGCCAGCTGATATGAATCTAAACTGTTCGCCCAAGCTATGAAGGTATATCTATGGAGTAAAGGGTTAACAGAAGCCTTCATCCAGATAATACATGGAAACCCTTATTTCCACTATCATATAGACAAGATGAAGGTCTTTGCGAGTGAAACAAGTTCTTTTGCTTTTTCGTAAATGGATACATGTATGAGAATCATGGCACTGGTTATTTTCAAGAAGCTAAATCGCTTCGCTGGTTTTCTGTACTTTCAGTACTTTGATTTTTATCTAGTTGTTCTGCGGAGTTCATCGGACTTATTATTCGTCTTTTTCCGAGACAAGAATTCATTACTTCGAACTAGCGATCTGTAAAACTTATTCGTCGAAGTAATGTAATAACCTCAGAAGCCTTAAATGCTTCGATGTTTCCGATTGTGAAAGCCGTTTGTGTAACACAGTTGTGTTATCCGCACCAAAATAAAAAAACAATATTACCATAAATTGTTCCCGGTTATTTTCCAAACCAAAACTTATGGTTATACACGTACTTTCTTTTTTAAAAATGACAAAAGAACAATTTGACGACTACTCATCTTTGCTATATCGAACAAAAATGAAAACTTATCATTTTTTTAAATTCAAAAATTATGTTCAGTGATGCTACATTTTATCTTTCATACAATTTGTGGTATTAGCACGTTTTAGCACGTATCTGTACAGTACAGTTGATGAAACGAGGAGATGATATGGTGTTGTTTTTTTCACAGAGGTCAAGGTTATCTCCTCTTTTCTCAATTATGATGATATCGATAAATTCTAAAATTAAAGTCTCAAACAGATTATTTTACTTTTAAATTTAGAGCTAAATGGAATGTACAGAAGAAAAAACACAATTTTCAAAGCCCACTGATGCAATGAAATAAGATACAGTATCTTAAGTATCCGTTTTAGAAAATTACCTTGATTTTAATTAAGAACAAAATACAATGCTAAATTTTCTACAATAACGTTAGTTTTTTTTATTTTTCAACCAAATAGATACTGATTCGATAACTTCCAAGATAAACAGATTGGTGATCAAATTCCCCAAGATATGATCATTCACTGGCATCATTAATGAAATAGGAGTTTTCCGTGTTTTTTTTGTCAAGTTTCCATATTGACACAGTATATTTTCGTTTACTGATTTTCAATTTTTTCAACAATTGATCACCCTAAATTACTTTAAATATTTTTGATTTAAAAAAGTGAAATATGCAAATCAGTAATCGCCACACACACAACACACAGCCTCTCTACGCAGCGAAATAGAAGAAGGGAAAAGAGAGCATGTTTTTAACAAGAATGTCAAATTTAAATAAAACGCCACGAACAATTGACGAAAAAGAGAACCATTGAGGTTTCCGCCATATTCATGCTTTAAATCTCTATGTTACACAACAATTATCTTCTCTATTTTGGAGGTGTTTTATTGCTTTTTTTATTTTCTTCCTTGCAAATTTCTCTTATATTTTTATGTTGCTTCTGAAACAGTTAGCGGCGATAGCTTTTGTAATCAATTATTAACATTTGTCTTTTTATGCAATTCACATCATTTTCTAGAAAATGTGATCTTATTTTGCGTTATTCTTGTTATTCTCTGCCTTCAAGGTATTGAATGGTAAAACCCACACGATATCTTGAGGAAGTTAATTTTGAAATATTCAAAGAAAATGAAAAACAAAATTTGCGAATGGAATAAAAATCAAAAGTACGGATGAACTGTACGAGGGTTGTCCGGAAGTTCACAAAATACTTTATTTTTTTATACTTATGCAATTCATACAAATAACAAATTTTGCTAGCAAATATACAAAGATATGTTATAAACAATTTTACAAAAACTATTTAGCTGTGAAGAAAATTAACATTATAACAGTCTTTACATACAACATATATACATCGTCACGGAGCACTTTGACAATGTCATAAGAGTCAAATGAACGTCAAGTTCTACCTTCTTCTCGAAATAGCGCCTAAGCGATGTTCAGGAGACTCTGATGTCGGCTGACAATTTGACGTTAAATGATTTTGTACTAATCCCGAGAGAAACCAGGTCCCAAGGTTATAAAGCTGAGGTTGGAAACCAGTCTCAAATCTCAAGCATCTGATTGGTCGCCATTTCAGCCAATCAGATTCTTGAGATTTGAGACTGGTTTCCATGCTCAGTTTTATAACCTTGGGCACAGATATCGATAATCGAACAACAATGCGACTTTGACTCTCAGTGGCGTAGCTACTATTAGGCCATGTAGGCCCGGGTCTACAAGTTGTACAGGAAAATTGTGTTTTCAAATGTCCCAAAAATACAATTAAAACAGAACGGGGTGGTATGGTTGCAGGTTCAATTCTGGGAAAATATTTCCTTTGCCAGATGTAAATGCAGACCTATGTTCCAATTCTCTGTGTTGTCACGCTTTATTTGCAGTTTGCTACATTATTTGATCTCCACTTGTTTACTGCTTTTTTTTGGAAGGTGGGGGGGGGGGGGGGGGCTTTACACCCTATACCCCCTGCAAGAGGCAATGCCACTAGGAACCCCTTATATGTGCCTACAACTTGTAAACAGCTGGTTACGCCCCTGACTCTGACAATATTAAGTTTGCGTGAAACATTTTGAAAACACTTAAATAATTCTGGAGAAAATTTAATCACTGCTGTTTATGCACTTACTGTTTCTCTTAAAGTCTGTAAAGTTTTGTAGAATTATCATAAAAATCAACAAAGGAAGCTCTTGATATTTATGCATTGCAAGCTATATACTTTTTTTGCAAACCGTTTCCTCTAAGACTCTTAAGAAATTCGTGATAAGATGCACGTTCACGGCATTTCTAGAACCTTTGATATAAGGCATTTGCTAAAATATGGAGTGGAGTGTTGGAGTGGAGTCTGGAGTAAAGTTTGGAGTCAGATTTTGGAGTGACTTTGGAGTCGAAAATTGGAGTGAGATTTTGGAGTCAAAATTTGGAGTTGAATTTTGGAGTCACCTTATAAAATTGTTGAAGTATATGATAACTTGAGCGTTAATTATTTTATCTGGTATGGAGGTTAGATTAGAGTTCTATTATCTTTGTAAAGAGTCTGGAAATATTTTTTCTATAGAAATCTGGCTCTTGAGACTTTGGAACTGATCTAAAACAAGTTATTTGTAGAGTACTCGAGTAAATCAGTACCACCATTCAGGAGTATCAAACTATTTTTAATGTTCTGTAGTAATTTTCTTGTTTACATTTACTTGTGAATTAATGTTTTGGGGCACCTACTTAATTGTGAAATAAAATTATAATATGTGCTTGAAGGCTGTAAATTTAATAAAAGATATTTTCGGAAAAAATATTAATTCCAAGACAGTGCCTTAAGATTCCACGAGAAAGCCATTTTATACATTTTTGTTTTCATAAAAAAATAAAAATTTACTTTCTTGTACCAAAAATTTACAGTATAGATCGATATCTTAAAACACACAAACATTCTGCAAAAATTTATTATTAATTATACACTTTCTTTTTTCCGACAACCTAATAACAGTAATGGAATCAACAATGACTCTTGAAATCTTGTAATTACAAATATTTAAAATTTGACTCCAATTTTCGACTCCAAATTTGACTCCAATTTTTTGACTCCAAAATTTGACTCCAATTTTTGACTCCAAAGTCACTCCAAAATCTGACTCCAGCACTCCAGACTCCACTCCACAACTCCACTCCAACACTCCACTCCATATTTTAGCAAATGCCTTGATATAAAGGGCAGATTAGACACAGGTCTTGAGTTTTTAAGTTTATTTGTGTCAAGATCAGATTTCTTTGGTAATGGCCGTATTCGAGAACATTTTAACACCTTTGGGACATATGCCGATTCTAATGAAGTATTTATTGTCTTTGTCAAAATAGGCAGCAGTTCAACAATGTAAGATTTTATTAGCCGTGTGGGTATTGAGTCACATGATTTATTTGGTGACCTCAAAATAAAACGTTTTATTGCCTGCTCAGATACTGGAACGAAATCCCGCATGTTGGTCACCAGTGATGAAGATGGGGTTAAAACATTTGTGTTTATATTGGACAGCCAGTTCTGTGTTTTTATGTCGTTTCTAATACCTTCGACTATATTGATGAAACAGTTACTGAAATCTTGAGCTAACTGCTTTGATAATGTAGATGAGGGTAGAACCACTTTGTTGAATGCTCCAAAAGAAGGCGTTTTGTAATCTCCTAGAGAATTTTCTGATCCCGACCGTCAAAGGATATTTTGTTGGAATAGGTTACCCTTGCTTTCTTGAGTAGCTTATTCACTGTAGAACATCGTTCCCTGTGAAGTTGGTGATCCATGATCTAATGAGTTTAGAAATAATGTCTGAAGCTTTTTCTTTTACAATCCATTTTCTATAATGATTAACATGAATACGAATTACATGTAGATCTATGTTGTATAATCAAAAATAAAATAAAATAATAGAGTGAACTCAAGTTAACTATTACATATTCTACTACAAATTAAATTATGACTTTCTATTTAACAATTGTTACTTGGTACTTGTTTCTTCAAATGAAATCCTGTCGGGGCAAGTGCGACATTGGTCCACCCAGTGGAAATATTGCTGCAAAGCGATAACCCCCGTGTTCTTTTTTGTATTAAATAATGGATACGCGTGACTCAAAATTTATTGCCTAGCATACATTAAATACAATGCTTTTTGTGAACAGACCTGGAGGTCTCTAATGTCTATACTAATGGATTTTGCACACAAATGTTTTCTGTAAATGTGCCATCTTTTGTGCTTTAAATTAAGATATTCTCAAGATATTATTTTGAATGCACAAATAATTAACTGTAAGTGTTTCCGATAACAAATGTCAACATTTGTTAGTTGCCTTACGTTTTTTTATGTGCGCAATTATTTCGTCAGACATTCGTTATTATAGGATGCAGACATATCTAATGGATTATCAAATAATCTGTGTGTTATTGTGTGTTATGTTCTGTTTAAAAACCGACCTCATCAATAACTGGTTATTTATGCATAATGTCTGGTATGCGTTCTGAAGAGCACTGTTAAAAATGTCTGTATTATTGGCTTCCACCGTATTTCCAGGAAAAGTAGTTTGTTTTTAAAATGTTGGAAAAAGAACTCGACAATCCACCGAACACGACAACAATCAAAATATCGCAGGCTCGGGTTTATTGAGCATGTTCATGAGCAGTTATGAAAATGTATTTATTTCTGTCCACGCCACCTAGACTTGCGTGGGCAGTGATATTCATTTCCATTACTGTCCATGAACACGCTCAATCAAAACGAGCTTTCAATATTTTCATATGTGTCGTGTTCGGTGGCTTTTAAAGTTCTCTATTCATCTTTTGAAACGGAAAAGGTTTCCAATGAAAATTCGTTGGTTAAAATACAGTTAAAGATTATAAATAAACATTGAATGCCAACGAACACGACAAAAATGTACATGTTGCAGACTCGGTTTGATTAAGCATGTTGATGGACAGTAATGGAAATGTATATAAGTGATCACCCCTAAAAAGTGTGTTGATTGGCAAGGGCTGCTACTCGATGACTTGCAATAACAAAAAAAGTGTGTTGATTGGCAAGGGCTGCTACTCGATGACTTGCAATAACAAAAAAGTGTGTTGATTGGCAAGGGCTGCTACTCGATGACTGGCAATAACAAAAAAAGTGTGTTGATTGGCAAGGGCTGCTACTCGATGACTTGCAATAACAAAAAAGTGTGTTGATTGGCAAGGGCTGCTACTCGATGACTTGCAATAACAAAAAAGTGTGTTGATTGGCAAGGGCTGCTACTCGATGACTTGCAATAAAAAGAGATTATGAATCAAGTGTGACTCAGTGTTGTAAAAAAGCAATTTAGAATAACATAACATAAAGATCAACATGATCAAGATTATAACTTTCTCATATGTTGGTGATAAGACAGACTGAGTTTATGTTATACTGTTGAGGAAACAGCGATGAAACTACTTTCCAGTTAGATATGTTTATTTCAAGTATTTGATCATACCCTTGCAGTTATTAACTTTCCTTTACATAAAACCATGAATGTGGAAATCAGTTTTAAGTAGGTATAGGTCGGCCAAGCTAAATTGGCGATGTTTACAATTATTAATAGAATGTAAACACGGGTTAAGGCAAACTTACGCGTTAAAAGTACTATTTTTCCTCATATATCACATCGCCTCGGTAGCGCAGTGGTTTACATGTCCGGCTTGCATAGATCTAACTTTTTTTCGACACGAGTTCGAATCACACAGACACGCGGCTTTTAAGGGAATCTTTTAGATTTATATTTTTAAGTGTTATTGCAATTATTTTAAAGTATTGAATGTATTTTGCTTTAGTTTATTTTATCGCGGAAATTATTATTGTGTAAAAAATGTAAACAAGAAATATCTTTAAAAAAGATAAACGGCGTAGATTGTATATGAAATGTTGCAGTTTGTAGCTGGTATTATTCACTTCATCTTGATTTGCGTGTAAATTAAATAAGTTCATTGTGAATCCTTCACAATGACTTAATAGCGGACTCGCAGTTATTTCGCGTAACATATTACACGTAGTTGCCAGATTTAAGACAAGTAAGCACATTGTAAAATCCTCAGTCGCGATAAAGAATGAGTTTTATATAAGAAACGTATTGTAAAAGGCATTGGTTGTGTTTATTCTTAAAACATAATGTATCAGATGATATATCAATTGCTGAAAGAATAATATATTTAGTGAAGACTTCAAGACTTACATAGCGAACTCATTGTTTATATCGCGTAGCATATTATATACAGCTGACCGATTTAAGAGACGGGTAAACATTTCAATTACTGAAAGAGCTGGCCCAGGGATAAATTTCGAATAACTAATTACTCACAAATATTACAATAATTCAAGCTCGCAGATTTTATTACTTAAATTTTCAGCTTTACAGTGAAAGTGTAACATCGTTTTCTTTAAGCCATTTCCACTTACTTTCACTTTCATTTTGTATAGGTTGATATAAAAGAGTGACTGTATTGTTGTTGACAAAAAATCCTAGCCAATGACGAATACTGTAGTGTGCCTCATTTCAACATCTTTCAACACAAGAGAATAGAAAAGATCTAAACGTCACAGCAATAATCGTTTCAAACAGTGTACTAACTAATTGTTTAAAAATCCCACTAGATACCTCTTCACCCTGCTAGATGCCTCTCCGGTGGAAATAGCTACCAATCGAAATAGTTTATTTAATTTTCCCTCTGCATAATAATATAATACGAGTGTTATTTACAACACTTCATTGGTTAATAAATTAGGTCAAAAGTGAGCTTAGACAGCTAACGCCGAAAAAAAAACATGTAAAAAAACATGTTTCGAACCTACAAACATATAACAGCGTTGCTACACTTGCATTTCAAAGTATTTTATTGACTGCGTCTTAGACCACTCGGCTAATGGTGCAAGTACTGGGAGTTTTACGCTTTGTATTAATCAACGATTAAAATATTAATTCATTGTTTACATGTAACGCCAATATAAACAGGCCAATGTAAATATTGCCAAATTACCTCTGTCCAATAATAAATGGAAGCTAAGCTGTAAATTGTACACTTACGCAATTAGAAAGGAGTTGGCTTTTAACGTTTTGTAATCTCA
>JAZAYU010001254.1:0-67374 GCA_038501625.1 Corbicula japonica | reverse complement strand
AATATAAGAAACTATTATCAACGAATTCATTTATTCATTCAAACATCCGTACATCCGTCTCCCCTGCCTGCTAGCCCATCTGTCCGTCCTTCCATCCATCCATGCGATCAAAAACTGTTAATTTTACTTTAGGGCAAATAACAGATAGTTTATTGATTCTCATTTCGAAGGCATCCCGTGATAAAAAAAAATTTAAAAATTGTAATAATTATTTTGCATCTGGATGAATTTATAGATTTGATCGAGATCGTGATCGCATCAAACATTTAAATAGACTTAGAATAGCAGTCTCGTGATTGTTCTGCATTTTAAACACTTTTGAAATATAACCCAGAAACTATTTGGAACTTAAAAGGGAACAAATGATTTTGACAAAAAATAAGAATTGAAATGCGCAATAATAATACAAATTGGAATGATGGGTATATTTTATTAACATATCAAAAATATGGATCATTTATTTTTGTACCTTCATTTTATTGGTCCGTTGTAAAAAACAAAGCTGTGACAGATTAAGACGTTAATGACTTTCAGGTATAAATTGATTCTATTTGTCTCTATTAGCAAATGCACAGATTCAGTAAATATAAGGGTATTGCTTAAAGATTAAATTTGATACAACGCTACAACAGCTTGTACAAATTTTGCTAACAAAATAAAATGTCGTTCAACTGAACCGTTAACCACGGACTCGCCTAAGACATAAATGTACGGGGAAAATATTAAAATTATTGAAAGTTTATGAGTTACGAGATTATTAAAACTATATATTAAAAGTATAAAACGGAACGAAAAATGTCGAATATCGCAGTCTTTGTATAGGAACTCTGGAAAATATCTAAAAGAATAGGCTCTTACATGTAATTAAATTAATAGAGACCCTTCACTTCGTTATTCTCTGACAACTTAACGAATGATATGAAGTGCGGATGATTGACAATATAATGTCAAGGCCACATGGTCTCCCTTCACGGGATGAAAAGCAAAGTGTCATGTGACAATAAAAACAACAAGAGCTTCAGAGGAGACAGCGTGCTCGACTATTCGATTCATTGGAAATAAATATAATTAATAGATTAAAAGAAGTGTTTTAAAATTAAGTGCCAAGTGTATATTTTGCTTAACGCAAAATTTAAGTAAAACAGAGGCATACTTTGAAAATATTGGAAGCGGAGTTATGGGTCTTGTTGGTTATGATGTAGATTTTGATGTTGACAATATATTTCAAGTTCCAAGGCAATATCTCAATGCATATTTTGCTAAACAAAAAAAAAATAAGAAAAAAGGGGCAACACTTGAAATATATTGACGGCAGAGTTATGAGTCTTGTTGATAATGATGTAGAATTTGATGGTGAAATATATATTCCAAGATTCAAGTTGATATCTCAAGTAGTTCATAAGTTAGGGACCAAAGTGCATATTTTTCCTTAACACAAAATTTAAGTGAAAAAGGACATAACTTGAAAAATATTTGTAGCAGAGTTATGGGTGTTGTTGATAATGACCTAGATTTTGATTATGAATATTTTTTCCAGGTTTCAAGGTGATAGCTCAAGTAGTTAGTTAAGGGCAAAGTAACGCATAATTTGAAAAAATATTAAAAGCTGGGTTCTGGGTCTTGTTAGTTATGATGTAGAATTTGATGGTAAATATATATTCCAAGTTTCAAGTTGATATCTCAAGTAGTTTATAAGTTATGGTTCAAAGTGAATATTTTCCTTAACGCAAAATTTAAGTGAAAAAGGGGCATAACTTGAAAAAAAATATGTGTAGCAGAGTTATGGGTGTTATTGGTAATGTTGAAGAATTTGATGGTGAATATATATTCCATGTTTTAAGTTGATATCGTAAGTAGGGTTTTAGTTATGGACCAAAGTGCATTTTTTGTTTAACGGACGCCGACGCCGACACCGGGGCGAGTAGGATAGCTCCCCCATTCTTCGAATAGTCGAGCTTAAAATTATGATAAGTATCTTGCATAAGTGTGAGGTGAAGATAGAAAAATCTGTCACTGAGGGTGTCACTGAACTGTTTTTGCGGAAACGAGGCTCTGCCAAGTTCCCGCAAAAACAGTTCACCTGAGAATATAGATTTTTCTATTTTAACCGAATGACTCAGTAACATACAAGATACGTGTTCTTGCATACATGTACCTTTTACTGTTCATAACACTTGTGTATTTGTATACAAACATAAATGTTTTTCCTTACGCTGAAATATGGACGTTAAAGCAAAACTGATCACATCACTAGCTCGGAAATATTAAGTCAGATATCTAAAATTTTATAACCGGTACATAACGCCGAAATACTTCTCCGTTATGAAAGGAAAAGTCTACCAAAGTCAGCTTCAATAATAAAGTACTTAATGGTTTCTTCACAGTTTTTTTTAATAATTACATGACATATTTGACTTTAAACAATACAATAAAATATGCGGAAACATGCATGTATACACTCGTTTCGTTACCGGTGCCTTTTTTTAGATAAACGACCTTTTCTTTGTGCTGGTATTTAAGCACTCTGTCGACCTGCAAATTAAAAAAAAAGATTATCAATATCAAATGGTCAAAGGTCCTGATTGTTTTGTATATGACTTGGATAATAAACTGAACAAAAATGAAAACTTACCAGTTTTTAAATTCAAGTATTTTGTTTAATGATGATATATTTCATTTTTCATTTAATTTGTGGTATTTGCAAATATCTGGACATTTGATAAAGCGGGAAGTTATTTTTATTTTTACACAAATGTCAATGTTATCTCATCTTTCCTAAATAATGATGAGATAGATTATTTTAAACATTAAAGTCTCAAACAGAGTATTTGACTGTCAAATTAAGGAGTTTATGGCATGAACAAAAGAAAAAACACAATCTTTAAAGCCAACTAATGCAAAGAAATAAGCTGCAATTACTTTAATTTCCGTTTTAGCAAATTATCTCCCTTTTAATTGAAATACGAACAAAATTCAACGCTAAATTTTGCCCAACCACGTAATTTTTTTCCAGGTTTATTTTTTAAAACCGAAAGATACTGAACCGACAACTTTCAAGATAAACCTATTGGTGATCAAATTCTTCCAGATATTTGCATTCAATGACATCATTTATGTTATAGGATTGTTCCATGTTATTCTTGTCAAGTTTTCATTTTAGCTCAGTATTAAGTCACATTAAGTCTAGAATTATTACAGACTAAGTCATTGCAGTTCGTAAGGTAACAACGCTTCATATTTACAATGCATGTTGTTGGTACAATAAAATGAAAAAACTAGTTCTATAATGTTTGAATGATTCGTAACAACAGCACAACGTGGTACTTACTCTGAATTGTTTGGAATAATATCACATTCCTTTCCCGTGTTATTGTGTCTGTGATCTTCTTTGGTATTGCATGTAAATATGTTGTTTAGGTACGAATTGATATCTAGAAAAACTCAAAGATATATATACAATTAAAACAATATCAGAAAAAATGTGTTTCAGAAATATTAAAATAGATGAAAAGGGGACCTTTGAAAATATTGCAGGCTCGGTTTGATTGGACTGTTCATGGACAGAATTTAATGCATATTACTGCCCACACCGACTAGCCCCGGGGTTGAGCGCAACTCAACATTTACACCAATACAGTAAAACTACTACATGTATACATACAAAAATATTGCTTTATGATATTTTGATCAATATAGGACTGTTTTTTATTAATTCGACCAGGGCTTATTTGTAATTTATAGTGTCGTATTTGATATTTTGAATATTTCTATATCTAACACGTCTGTATTTATCACCACAGAACTGGTTTAAACCCCTAGTAGCAAATTGATACATGTATGCCACTGACCGTTCCAAGGCGGTAACACCACGGGTATTCTTGCATTCATTGTTTGTGGTGTCTTATTTATATTTGACAAACTTATAAAAAACATGTTTTTATTTCTTCTCTTTTTTTTTCGCTGCGTGAGGAGGATGTGTTTTGTGAGTGTGGCGATTCCTGATATCCATTTTTGACTTTTTTAATCTTTCCCTTACAATTTGTGCTGATATGAAAAATAAACCACAGTTAAAACAACTCATATCATGCATATTACGTTTATGAATTTATAAAAAAAATGAATTTTCCAAAAGTCACCGTTAATATTTCCATTTGCGGTAATTCCATTTGCATTACTAATACAATATTCACCTTGAATTGCACCTTTCAAATTATTGATTTTTAAATTAAACCATGTTAAAGAATATAACATGTTTTATACGAAAACCTACTTTCAGAAATATCAGGTGTTTAAATGTCATTATATTCTTTGAAATATGCTTCTTTATAAGTGTGTTGTTTTCTATTCTAAACTTAGTATGTTGTAATGTAAACATAAACAATTACTGGTCCGTAAGATTAAAGAATAAATTAAAATTTGACAAATATTGGACATCGTCTGTTTTAGGACGAACTGGGTAAAATTTTGGAAATTTAGTCAGAGTTTAGTATATTGTATCAAATAAAGTGTAAGATAATATATCGATACCTAAAATATTGACCATTATGAGTTAAAAACCTTACGAGCAATTTTATTATGGTTGAATACGTAAATACCGGAGATAATCGTGCCGAAAAATCACACTGTAAGAACTTCTAAAATGTAGTATCATTCCGCATGTCGTACGCATGTAGACTAACAAAGTGTTTACATTAGAATTCTACCAGGAATAGAAATATGTGAGATATATAGATATTTTATCATTTGGTTTAAGTTTTATATGATACAATAACATAGTTACGTAATGCAAATAGTTTTGACCGACGTCACGTTAATTTCCTTTTTTAACATGCAAGCTGGTATAAAACATTTGAAAACGCAGAGAATTACTTAATAATAAAATTTGATATTTTGACTTACTTACGGTGGCTATACCATGTGACTTTTTGGATGTCGTGCAAATACAAAAGCACTTGCTTAAGATTTTGCTTATTTCCCAGTAATTACTGGACCAATTACGATCAAATAAAGAGCACTTTACTCCTGTTAAAAAGCATTTTTATTGACATTTAACCAGCATTATCAATCGGCTGCAAACAACTACCAGAAGCGAGTGCTTTTGTAAGAGCACGACATTCAAAAAGTCACATGGTATTGCCTCCATGTTACTTAACGCACGTTTGGAACTACGTTTATCAGCTGTGACGACCAGACTTATCGGGACCTTTTGTAATAATTTAGAAATTGTAAATACACGCCGCTCGAAGGTTACATTCTTTGATATATTTGATGAACTGCTTTAATATTTATTCCTAATCTGCGTTTGTCACAACTTACAAATGTTCTCTTTGTTAACAGCATTAGTGTCATCAGTTTGATATTTATTAACTCTTCTGGATCTTGCCTTCTCTCCCTACAAAACGAAAATATTTTTACATCTCTTACATCATTACTAGAGCATTATTATTTACTAGAAGTCTTTTCATGTTTTGTTAATTTGTGACAATCAGGAATTACGTTAGTGAAACATTGTTGAGTACACTGCACAAGAGTAGTGTGGCGCATTTTTTTGTAAATATGGACTTTTATATTTTATGCAATACCACAAGTTCGTATTATTAAGGACTTACTGTAGATGCTTCAACATGTATTCTAACGGAACTGCATGTTTAAATAACAAGAAAAATAAACAATTTTATTTGAAGCACATAAAATATTTATATTCTTGTGATTTAATTAATAAGGCTTATTAAATAAAATTTTATTCTGTCACATATGAGTAAAACTTTATGTTTACTTGATTTTGATCTCTGTAAAGACTTTACAAACATATGGAGCAACCAGTTTGGTATTGTTATGAACTTACATTCTTCACTCTTTTCACTTCACGTGCCATTTTATGCAAATAGCCCAAATTACAAAAACCAGCAAACAGTTGATTGATTTCAAAAAGCTTTTCGGTTCTGTACTTAGTATCATTAAGCAAAAATGTGATAAATATAAAATATATCACAAGCTCCTTGTAGTGTGTAAGATTTACTGATAAGTGAAAGTTTGATTTAGCATGAACGCAGCTGGTTTTCACTTAAACGTGATTGTAACCATTATTATATTAAAACCATATTGCATAATAGGACAACATGCTATAGTCCGAAAGGATTGGCTTTGCGCCTCATTCAGGAAATTTCTGAAAAAGTAATTAACATTTTTTGGAAGTTCAAATGCATGTTATTGTAATAAACTTTAACTCACCGGATTTTGTTGAAACAAACTTCCGACCACTGGATCAGGTTTATCTGAAAAACATAATATATGTAGAAAAAGATAAATATCGTGCTCAGAAAATGTTGTTTTAAGACAACAGTTTTGTGGTTAATATTGACCATCGGTTACATAAGTTGTACAGCAATTGATATATTTCCAAAGGTGTTCTTATTTGATAGGAAAGCACGACAAATACCAAAACATTGCAGGCTCGGATTTATTAAAACTCTTCGTGGGCGGTAATGGTAATGGTAATACTACTGTGAAAGCCATCTACCCTGAGTTGAGCGCAACTCAAACAAATACATTTATCGTGCTATCGAACTTATAAAGGGTTGGCTTTATGTAAGGGGAGACAGTTTAAAGTCGCATAACGGCACAAATAACTCACCTGTGTTGTGTAACTAAATGGAAAAGGAACTTCGAAAGCATCTAAACATGATGAATATCAAAATATTTCAGACTCGATTTAATTTGACCTGATAATACGTTTGATCTGAGCCGCTATGACCGAGATGGCTGCCACAATGGGTTAAACGTGGATGTATTTCTATGAACCGGAACAAAAACAAAACCCGATTTACACTTTAACTTCATCCTCTAAGATAAAGTCCTATTCACATTATGAATTATCATTAAGGATTTAATCGATATTTGCTGATTTTAATTTGGTATGGAAAACAGTTAGATTGTTGAAAGTGTGTGAACCCCGGAAGGCTTCACGCGTGCTTTAAACAATCCGACTGTTTTTCACACGAGATGCTGCCGTCCTTCACTTTGTCGCCAACCTGGGTGTTCTAACAGCTATTCGAATATCATGATTTTTTTCTAAATAATTTCTGTATTAATGAGTATTCATTAGTGTAAATACAAGTATTGAATCGATAGTTGATGTTTTTCAATTGGGTATGTAAAACAGTTGGATAGTATAAAGAACGCATGAAGCCTGTCGGGCTTCAGGCACTTTAAACAACCCAACAGTTTCTCCATACCAAACTGAAAACCATCAAACATCGATCCAATCCTTAAATATTGAAACAGTTAGATTCTCTATCCCTGCAAAAGGTAAAAACCTGCAAGTCGTCGATAAAGTGTATGTTATGTTTTTCATGAACGCGCACGGAATGATTCTATTGCACATTGTACTAGTGGGTACCACAGAAAATGCCGTTACATTAAGACTTCTTATTATATGTATGTAAAAACATACATACACTCACCCAAAGTTCAGATTGGTCATCAACTCTGGAAAGGGTGGTAGTTAAAAAATATGGTACTTTGAATAGGATTTATTTCAACAAAAATGTTGTTGATTAATAGGGTTTTATGTTTTGACCTTTAATGAGGGTCGATCTTAAAATAATTTAAAAATAAATTAAAGATAAAGACATATAAAAATGTTGCATCGTTTTATGTTTCAAATTCGAATAGTGTACTCCATTTCCACGCGGAGAAATTAAAATGACAAAATCTGTATAAATACAACATATGTTATGTGTATAAATTTAGTTTAATCTTAGCTGAATTAAACCAGACTTGAATGTTCAGAATCCGTAATTTTTTCTTCAAATATTAAGAGTTACATATAAAAATCTACAAAGTAACTTCATTCCATTCTCGCTAAAGTGCAAACAAACTGCCACATATACTGGGCATAACATGCTTTCAGAAATGTACATGTCTGCAACATTTCCCCTAAGGTTGGCGCATACATGTTCTTAGCCACCAGCCTTATATTTTGTTTAACCAGGTGAACTTGAACCAGAAAAACATCAGACTTATTGATATGTTTGTTATTTTATCGTAAAAGCATACGTTCTCTATGAAATCAAGTAAGTCATTATTATTTCTATACCTCATAAGCAACGTTTTAGATAATGTACGTTTATATTAAGCGGTAAATCTGCCACAATATAAGGTTGATACCATTTTCAATCACCAATTTGTTAATCGAAACTTATTAAAATTAGAATTTAAAATGGTTATAACAAAAGATTAAAAATAAAAGTAAAAAACAAACGAAAACAAACCTAATTATGGATATTTAAGAATTTCTCTTTAAATAGATATAATGTATTTCGTTCAACATACCAAAAATCGTGGATTTAAGTGTTCGTTGGCCCGTTTCCTCTTCGACATTTGTATTACTGTCAGTAGCACCATCCGCTTCACGGCGATGTTGAATGGTTTTAGTTTGTCCTCCTTAAAACACCAATGTGATGTATTTAAACAAGTCTGCTATACTTTGGAGCATATTGTGTTACATGTAACATTTTTGTTAAATATAATGTTTGTGAAGTGCGGTGCACGTAAAAATATCTCTTCATACAAAAACGTCACAAAAAGTTGTCAAAAACAGATAAGGTTATGTCATATGTTTGATTGAAAAAATTCGGTAACAGTTATTGTCTTGTAATTCTAGTCAAACCGAGCAAAAAATAAAATCTTTGTCATAATATTTAATTGAAAGTAGTTATTTGGATTGTTTGGAGTCTCTCTTTGTAAATAAATCCTATTCCATTTTTACAATAAAACTTGAAATTCCAAGCGGTTTTTATTGAAAGGGCGGTAGTTAAGAAATTTGGTACTTTGAAGAGGATTTATTTGAACCAAATTGTTGTTGATTAATAGAGTTTTTTATATTTCCCCTTTAAAAGTGTCAATATTTAAAAAAAAAACAAGCACTTTAGAGCAATTTCTTGTTGCTTTACCTTTTGTGCATTAAATGTTTTTTAAGCAAAATGTAGAAAAACTCGGGTCAAACTGTTCCAAAGTCAGTAAACAAAACGAAAGCTATATTAAGTTGCAGGCAGTTGTTGGTATCTGATCACAAATAAATAGTTGAGTCAGTGTATTTGGAATAAACACAAACACGGACAAAATGTGGTAAATTATAACTTTGGATGAGTGTATATGCTGAAATAGCAATAGCCTTAAATCTGAAAAATACAACAAACTATCTCAAACACGACAAACAAAGACAATGTTCATAAATAAATTAAATATAAAGAAATAAACAAATGTTGCATCGTTTTATGTTTTAAATTCGAATAGTGTTACTCGGTAAATCTGCCACAATATTAGGTTGATACCCTTTTCAATCACCAACTTCTTATTCGAATTTTACTAAAATTAGAAATTATTAATAAGATGTTTACAACAAAAGGATTAAATGAAGGTGATAAAAAAATGAAAACAAACCTCATTATGGATGTTAAAGAATTTCTCTTTAAATAGATATCATGTTTTTGTTAAACATACCATTAGTCGTGGATTCAAGTGTGCGTTGGCCCGTTTCCTCGTCGACATTTGTGTTAATGTCAGTAGCACCATCCGCTTCTACGCGAGGTTCTCCTTAAACATTTAACAAGTCTGCTATACTTTGACGCAGTTGAACTATTCTGTTAACATTTTTGTTAAATATTGTGTGAAGTGCGGTGCTCGTAGAAATGTCTCCTCATGCAAAAACGTCACAAAACGTTGTAAAAAAAACAAATAAAGTTACATAGGTTTGATTGAAAAAAAATGGGTAACACTAATTCACTTGTAATTCTAGTCAAACTGTGTAAAAAATGATATCTAATTGTAATAATATGATTGAAAGTAGTTATTTGGATTGATTGGAGTCTCTCTTTGTAATGCCACCAGCAGTCGATCACAATTGAAATACGAGTCTCTCTTTTTGTGTTATTCATGGTGAGAGTGTGCTTGTCATGGCTTGTTTATTCTCATGCATCTTATATATTTGTACCTCCAATAATGTACATCTAATAAGTAAATGTATTCCATACAAAAGAAATCTATCTATCTACATATGACGATAACATTTATCAGGTTTACTTGTTTAAGTAAGATTAAAGACATGAGCCTATATATTTAAAACATTTCAATTTTTGAAGTGAGTTTTGCAATACTTCACTCCTATTCATGCTTGTTTGTGCAATTAAAGTTGTGTCTAAAGTTTTACATTTTTAAATGAATATTTGTTTGCAAAGTACGACCAACTGAAGATGAACTTGTTTGGGAGTGAAAAAGATAGAACAAAATAAATCTAATTTTAAAAGCAGATAATAAAATACAACAAATCAACAATAGAGCATCATTTAATCTTAACTAAGCTTGATAACGTAAATAAAGCAGCATAAGAATAAATTCTTCAATCTAAAGCTTAATCCGACAAGCAATAAATAATTTTATTATTAAATTTTCAAGTAATCTTTGCAATTTTCACACCTATTTAAGCCTTAAAAAATACCATTACTCAAAAAAAAAACTATTGTACTTTAGATTACTATCCTTTGAAAAAGTTAAAATACGCATATATGTATTTCGCGCAGTGTCACAGTAACATTGTCTTGGTACTTCTTTAAAGAGAGCCATACTATTTCAAACCTAACGCCAATCTCATCATCAAAGTTAAAATACGCATACATGTATCACGCACAGTGTAACAGTAACATTGTCATGGCACTTTTTTTAGAACGCCAAACTATTACAAACTTGAAGCCACAATAAACTTGCCAAACAGCATATTTTTTATTAACCAAAACATTTTAGATTTCACCTGTATGAATAATAACACAAAAATAAACCTTACAATAAGAAAAGGGTATTATCTTATTGATTTACAGCATGTTTTGGGCGTTTTTTCGGATCGTTTATTTTGTTTCAACAGCGAATCTTTCCGAGCTGATTTTCGGCAACTCTCGGCAAGCGAAGGTCGCTAATTATACAGAATGACGTCACTTCGTTCTTACGGCCCACTTACGGAAAAAACGATAACTTTTCGCCGAGTGATTGTAAACATTGGTTAGTAATTTGTGGGCTACAAAAATACTATTCGGACCGGGTTTCAATGATTGGGGATTATTTGACAACATAAATAGTTGGTCATTTATACTTTCTTTTGAAAAGGGTCAACGTGGTTAATTAATTTTCACAATGAAAAAAAAAACGTTTTGGCAAATTTATTGTGGCTTTAACGCAAAACTCCTGCATCATCTCTCCGGAATCGTGATGAGGTGATTTTTATGTTAACTGCACAAACAAAACGTATGTTTTACATGTAATAATAATATGTCTTAGCAGTGTCTCTCAGTAATAATCATATTGTGATAAATAAAATTTCCTTGCCCTAAAGCTCTCCGGAGTCATGTTAGGATCATCAGTTAAATTCACTGCTCCACAATATAGTATAATATAATGTGTACCTGTTAATGTCGTCAGTATTTTTCTTTTAAGACTCAAAAGTTCTGAAAACAGCAATCAGATACATGTGTTTACAAGACAAATAATAAATAGAAACAATAAATAAATAGCCATTAGTCGTATTATTTAAAATGTAATACTATTATATTCAAGCTAGACATATTGATTACTATTGGCATGACTGTATTATGTTAAAAAATGAAAACAATGTGGAAATATTTATGAATTTTTTTATTAGCAAGCATATTAAGTTCCTACCTATGTTTAAAGAGGTTGTGAAAAACAGTGTTTTGTTTTAAAATCAAGCACGCAATGTCATTTGAATATTTATTAATTGTTTTCTTAATTAAATCCAATTATATCTTTTACACCAAAAAGCGAAATTCCCAACGGCTTTTATTGCAAGGGCGGTAAATAAAAAAATGGTACTTTGAAGAGGATTTAAATAAACAAAAATGTTGGCGATTAATATGGTTTTATGGTTTTACCAATTAGTAAGGGTCGATATTAAAATAAAACAGCAATTTAAAACAATTTCTGGTTGCTTGACCTTTTTATGCATTAAATGATGTTTAATCAAAATTTAGAATAACTCTGGTCAAACTGTTCCAAATTCAGTAATTGCAGACTGTTGTTGGTGTCTGATAAAAAATAAATAGTTAAGTCAATGTAATTAACGGACAAAATATGGTAAGTTATAACTTTCGATGAGTGTATATGCTGCAATAGCAATAGCCTAAAATCAGAAAAATACAACAAACTATCTCAAACATGACAAACAAAGACAATATTCATAAATAAATTAAATATAAAGAAATATAAAAAGGTTGCATCGTTTTATGTTTCAAATTCGAATAGTTTACTCCACTTCCACGCGGAGAAATTAAAATTATAAAATCGGTGTAAATAGAACATTGGTTAAGTGTATAAATTTAGTTTAATCTTAGCTGAATTAAACAAGAAGGTGTCAGAATCCACATTTATTTACAAATATTAAGGGTAACATATAAAAATCTACGAAGTAACTTCATTCCTCTCTCGCCAAAGTGAAAACAAACTGCAACATATACGAGACATTCCATGCTTTCAGAAATATACGTTAAATATATATCGTACATGTCTGCAACATTTCCCATAAGGGTGGCGCAAACATGTTCTTAGCCAACGGCCTAATATTTTGTTGAACCAGGTGAACCTGAACCAGAAAAAAACATCAGACGTATTGATACGTTTGTTATTTTATCGTAAAAGCATAACTTCTCTATGAAATCAATTAAGTCATTATTATTTTTATAACTCAAAAGCAACATTTTAGATGATGCTACTATTGTATAAAGGGACAAATCTGCCACAATATTAGGTTGATACCATTTTCAATCACCAACTTGTTAATCGAAACGTGGTAATAAGTGGTAATAATCGTGGTAATAAGTGTGAGTGGGTCCGTTTCCTCTTCAACATTTGTGTTACTGTCAGCAGCACCATCCGCTTCACCGCGAGGTTGAATGGTTTTAGTTTGTCCTCCTTAAAACACCCATGTGATGTATTTAACAAGTTTGTAATACTTTGACGCAGTTGAAATAATTAGTGTTGACATTTTGTTAAATATTAAGTTTGCGAAGTGCGGTGCCCGTAGAAATGTCTCCTCATGCAAAAACGTCACAAAAAGTTGTCGCAAACAAATAAAGTTACATATGTTTGATTGAAAAAAATGGCCACACTAAGTGTCTTGGAATTCAAGTCAAACTGTGTAAAAATGAAATCTAATTGTGATAATAAAATTGAACGTAGTTATTTGGATTGATTGATGTCTCTCTTTATAATGCCACAAACAGTCGATCACAATGGAAATACGCGTTTCTCTTTTTTGTGTTATCCTTGGTGAAAGTGTGTTTGGCTTGGCTTGTCTATTCTCGTGTATCTTATATATTTCTACCGTAAATGTAAATTTATAAATCCATCTTATAAGTATATGTATTCCATACAAAAGAAATATATCTATCTTCATAAGACAATAACGTTTATCAGGATAACTTGTTATAGTAAGATTACCGACCTGAGCCTATATATTTAAAACAAAAGACAACAAAATTATTAAAAATCAAAAACAACATTTACATGTAACCACAAAGCAATAAGGTACCTGATTCACTGTCGCTTAATCTATCTGCTTCGCTCATTCTTTCACTCTCAGTAACGTATTCTTCGACTTGTTCATCGGCAAAACTTTCACTTAGGCTCCGTTGTTTCGGTTCTTTTAATGAAACAAGTAAAATGAATAACATGTAGCAACAGGATTTTAAAAACTATTATAAATTTAAACGACTTATTTGATTATTTTTATGACATACGTATTTAAGACCCATCAATTCATCCATCTGACTAAGAACAAAAAAGTAAGGTCCATTCATAAATTTATATTATTATACAAAACCCGTCTAATTTTGAATAACTAACTCAAAAATGGCTGATGCCTAAGTGAATTCGAAATACAAATGTATCTGACGACTGATATTTAAAATGTCAGTTGCCAGAATGAACTAAAAGGACCCTTTTTAAAACTATTTTATTCTGTTTTCTGTCATAATTTAGATGATAATTGTTCAGATAAAACAGGATTTTACGGTTTGTACAATGTTATCAGTCAACATTATAATATAGTCATTTGCATGCATAATATTAAAACTCGGTTTTCTCAATTCTACAACAAGTTTTCGAATAAAAAAAAAACAAATGTAAAAATAACTACATGCACATAACTTCCTGTCCTTAAGTCAGGTAGGAGTAAGAATGATTGTAGAGTTATACATGATCCTTTTATAATCATTCTTAGGTCCAGTCGTCTCCCTTTGTGTTCTTCATTCAATGATATGTTCTAACATTAATATCAAAATGTTTGGCACGGGTCATTATCGGTTAGCGGTCTTTCGGTAGGATAAGTATTGTTTTTGAAGACTAAGTTCATGGAGCTTACTTAGGATAAGTTGTTAAACAAAATTTCTATTAAATAGAATAACTCTATGATGGGGATGCGCCTGGAGTTATGGTCAATCTTGGTTATATCGTAAGTAATTGTTCCGATAAATGATCTCAACTTACCATTTTTGCATTTGCAAGCAATTCTTGCCTTTGGTTCTTGACTTTTCTCTTTATAATTTGTGTCAAAATCACTGTTTTCTGAAAACTTAGTTTCTTGGAGTGACGGCGTATCATTTCCTGCACCCCATTCCGTGCCATTCAGTATTGATATAATTTCAGATTGTGTGTGGATTGTTCTTGTGCTAGATGGACCGCTTAACTCGCTTAAGATGTGCTGTTTTGAACTAGTTTTGCAAGACTTATCTCTGGATTCCAAATCTTTATGGAAGACAAAACATTAAAATTAGATTTTCAAAATTCACAAGAAAGTAATACCATCGGCGTTGCTACATGTAAGCATTTTGACTTTAATATTTAACATAAATATATACTGTTAAATTAATAAAATATTAATTGAATGGTGCTTCTAGGTCAATTATATTGCAACATATAAGCAAAATTATACCTAAAGATATTGAAAAGAGGCATAACTAAAAAAGAGTCCTAAATGAGTTATTTTTCCAGCTGGTTAAGCCTTGTCACACTATTTACTGCGTTTCCATTTCGTTGGCACAGCTTTGCTTAATTGTTAAAAAAGCAGTATATGCATATCAGGAATCGCCACACTCACAAAACACAGCCTCTCCACGCAGCGAAAAAGAAGAGAGGAAAAGAGAGCGCATGTTTTATAAGAGAGCGTATAAGATCACAAGAAACCTTTGATCGTTTACGCGAAGATGGAACTGTCATGGCGTCTTAATTATGACCACAGGTCCCACTGCTTACTATTGCGTTCCGAAGAAGTTTTTGTTGGCGAGTGTCTGCGTTCTCACGATGCTGCCACTGCATGCAATGACCTTTAACGGCGCTCATACAGCGCTAAAGAAGTATACACACTGTCACATCTTAATCAATTACTTACTTGTTCTCGAACAGTTGAACTACGTCTTTGGATGTTCGTCGTCAAAGATTGATATGTACAATAGATCCGCTTGACCTGTATAAAGGCAAGCAGTAGCCCGGCATTCTGGTGTACATCAGCCATGATATAATTAATGTTTATCTCTATATCTTATAAATTTATACCATTTTTGTTCATCTTTGTCATGGAAACGACGAGGTAAATGCTAGAAGCGTAAGTATCGCCATAACACTTCAGTACAGGAGCCGTAAGAGCGCAATAAAATAATAAACTCTTCTTACAATGTATATGCGCAATGGACGCGTCGTGTAAGCGCGTTAGAGACGCAGAGACATCTGAGAGATCGCCGAACAAACTCAATGCAAGCGTCACTTAAAACCACAGTATACGCAGTGCGAACCTTACTGCGTTGCTATGGCGCCATAACAGCAACCCTATCGCGCTCTTTTCAGAACGCCCAGCGATGGCGTTTGTTTTGTGCATACCGTCGGTTTGTTAATTGTTTGGGGCTAGGCGCTGTCGCCGTGCGGGTTTGATTCTAAGTATGGGCTTATAATCATTTACAATTTACATTTAGCATTGTTTGTGCATTTTGACGGCCGTAAAAATGTCTCCACCTGCAAATAAGTCAGTACTGTTATCAGTAAATAATCGGATACTGTTATGCAACAAAAAGGATCGATTCCCACTATGGTCTTATTATCATTTAAAATTTCATAACATTGCTTCAAATTATTGTAATTCTTTAAAATTTATGCAGTAACAATATTACTCTCACATGAAGAAGACAGTGTGTAAGCATTATTACATTATGAAGCTCTTCAGTTTAAATATCAATATATAGTGTTTTTGTCACAAAGGGCCAAAATTTACAAAACTAGTCATCAGACAAATTATTGTTCTTGGAGATGTCATATTCCAAGTACAGCGTTTATAAGACAAGTACTTTCAAAATTGAGTCATTTGAAAGAGGCATAAGCGCATCAACAGTCAAGTCACGACTTGCCATGTTTGTTGTCATAAATAGCATCATTAATGCAAAAATGATGAATTGCAAGTATTGTGTCAGAAACAGGTATTTTCAAATTACATAAAGTTTCAGGTGTAAGTTTTGAACACCGTCTACATCGACGCAACCGGGCAATGTAATTCATTATATGTGCACCTGCAGTCTACACAAAAAGCATATTATAATATTACTTTGTACAACGCCACCAGCGCCAGGTGAGTCATCATCACTGTCGTTATTTCTGTGAATTGCGTTCGAGCCTTTGGTTTTTCTTTGAAGTCTTTGTCTCAATTTGCTAGGGTTTCTCTGTTTATTTTCTTTAGAGGAGGTCTCCTTCACTGATGGCTTTTTATTGCTTTTTTCAGTCTGGCAAGTTCTTTCATCGGATCGGTGGTTAATTGTTGTCAAGCTCGAAGTGTCTTTCAAGGCTTTTTTTGTAGCAAGAAAATATCAAGAAAATCAATTCTAATTATACTAAAGCAAAACTAGTGGAGACTGGCAGAAAAGTTGTTCCATTGTTAGCTTTATTTATAATCAATTCCTTATAATCATAACTCACATCGTATAATTTATAGATTTTGTTGCTACATGTACCGTACATATCATTTTACCGAAATGACGAGAATTGAAATGTTTGTTGAAATATTATTTTTATGAACATGTAATCGACATCAAGCTATCATTTATTTTTTTACACTAGAAGACCCTGTAGATAAATTTCAAGAAAAGGCGCTTATCTGCGAAAATATCATTACAAAAGTTGGCATACAGCATCTCCATCTCACGCGATCTGCTAATCCTCCAAATCCTAACTTCACTCACACTAAAATTTTAACCGAAAACCCGGTCAAAGAAGTCTGAGAGCGTGTACCCGTCGAGAGAGCAGATCTATGTTCAAACCACAGATTGTCAGCTAAATTTCTCTTCGTTGGGTGCCAACGTTGGTTACTGGCAGTAAAATCGGACAGAAATTCAGACTTCATACTTTGATTTAAACTCCAGATATACATCGTCAAGACAATACTAATGCATCAAGTCCGCGCCAAAATAATTTAAATTTGCTCGAAATTGTATCGTCTAAACAAATTTAACACCGAAAGAGAAAACAGCTTAATATGAATGTCGCATATACATTTTGCCACTGAGCGTTTACATGGTTCAAACCAGGGACAACAAATCACACACTTGTCTTTCTAGATTCTCATATGAACAAACAGGCACAAGTTGTCATGTTGCAATAACTCCAATATCTCCGTGGACATAAATAATGGCCGACAATCCATCATAACGTAAAATCCTTTACCGTTATGTATTCGATCACGCAAATTAATTAAAGGTTCATAAACAATGAATGATATCTAACAGGGCATACCTTTGACGTAATTTGAGTGAGCCTTGCCATAGCCAGGTGAGTCATCGTCATTATTTTCATCAGTCGACTCATTTTCGTTTGAATCACCTAACCTTTTCTTCAAATGCAAAGGCATTTTATCATTTTTATTATGTTTGTATGTATTTCTTGATCCCAACTCTTCTGAAGATGTATCAGTCTGATTAGTCCCATCATTGGAATGCAAGTTACTGCTTTGCAGTTCTGTTCCGTCTTCCTTTTTCGATTCTAAAATACCACACAATAGTTATAGTAGTTTTCGCATTTAAAAAAAATCACATTTACCCAAATTCATATGCCCCGGAAACATTTCAGTAGAATGTCGGCAATTCCATTTTTGGTTAATATTATTTTTAGGACTGATGTAAGAATAATAAATAATAAAGAACTTTGAGGCGTGTTTGAAGCCACTTAACAAAAGTGTATACATGTGGTTTTGAAAAAAAGACTCATTTGTTATTATATTTATATGGAACATGTATAATTAATTATAAAAATAATTATATTGATGTTTTGTAGTGATCCAGATATTCTGCAATTAAAATGAAATGTTCTAAAGTGCACAGATTATTTGACTGTGTTACGACATAGGAAATTATGCTAATGACCATAGATCTTACGTATATGACCTTTATTGCTACAACCATTTTTACTAAAATTAAATGCAATAATCTCAATAACTGCATAACACAAAGTCTAAAGCGTTCATAACATAAAATAATACCTGATCCATTATGTGATCTAATATGCTTATATCTATATGGCTTGTGGATCGTACCTATACAAGAAGCGCCACCAAACTGATCAGCTTTGTCATCGTCCTCACTTTCTTCTGATGAATCACAATCGCTAGATAAATACGTGGTCTTCTGATCTGCAAACAAACTGTCTACATTTTGTCTCGCTTGACGTTTTTCCATTGAACTTAAATCTTGGGGTTTAAGCAGGTCAGTATTTGAGTTATTATTTCTTTGGCTAGGCTCGTCTTCCATATAATGACCAAAACATCACATAACGATAATCATTAGAGAAAAGAAAAGTTGAAACAAGTGAAATACAGAACGTGAGGCAATCCTCTAAAAATACAAATTGTAAAAGCATTTGGAAACATAACTTCACTTTTTCCAAACGATATATATTCTTAAGGAACCTTTTTTTCTACAGTTTAACATTGGCAAGAATTTGTCAAATAAAATAAAACTATGAAATAAAAAAAATATGTGTCCTAACTAAATCCTTTTTTTTAATTTTTATGTAAATTTGATCGAAAGGAATAAGACTATGTACTAGTATAAATATGAATGTTAAGAGCCTCTACACTGGCTTGCATACAAACTGTATTATTATCTTGTCAGCTGAACAGAAAAAAAATTGATATAAATGGAAGATAGAGTAATGATAATTATCACATGCATTTGGGATATGATGATCAACAAATACATGCATATCAAGTTTGAAAACTGAGGCTACTTTTTATGATATGATGATGTTCACGCGAACTTAAAACAAAGCGGGACCGCACGCCGGCGCTGACGAAAGGGTCGTAGAAAAGGATAACGTTATTCTAAAAATGGTAAATATATTGTCTTATTTTTTATTTCAATTCGTCTTCACATGATTTTTATTGATAAGAAATGAAAATGTTCTTTCATAATACGCATAAGCTTTTTATTTGAATGTTTTACTTGTAATTGAATATAACAATCATAATTATGTATCTCTAACATTGGTCGACCATTTGTATAGTTATTACACAAAACAATACCTAAATCCTGATTTTGTTCTTCATTTGTCACTTCGTGCTCTTTTGATGTTGTGGCAATATTTTTTTGTTCAGTCAATGTTTCTTTCGAATCTATAGGGCTGTTTTTGCCGGTCCTATGTACAATGCTTTCCAACGTAGTCGCTATTCACAAAAGAATTAACAAATTAAAGAAATTAAACCATGATTTCCCCATGTATATATGTATATCCATTAAATTTCTTTCAGTGGATGCAGTTTTGTTAATATATGTTTTAAAATGTATGATATCCTTAATATATTAAAAGATAAAAAGGTGAAATATGCATATCAGGAATTGCCACATTCAGAAAAAAAACAGCCTCCCCACACAGTCAAGAAGAAGAGAGGGGGAGAGAGCATGGTTAATAAAATAATCAGTTTCAAAAAGGACGCCACTAACAAAAAACAAAAATGAGAACCCGAGGGGTTACCGCCTTGGAACGGTCAGTGGCAAATCAAATTGCCACTGGGGGTTTAAACCAGGTTCTAGGGTGCACCAACCTCACACTTGCCCCAACAGGTTCTCGTATCACAAGACAAGTACAAATTGTCTTGGTGAAATAACTCCAACCCACCCATCAGCTCAACAATGTTGTATGCAAAAGCATACAAACATAAAAACATAAGAAGCTAATAGCATTGCAAAGCCAAAGGGCGGGTATTCAATGATCTTTCCGAGACCAGAGCATCTGGAGTAAAATCAGCAAGAACACGATGACAGGGATAAAAGAAACAAATCGAGCTTCTAGGTTCTTTTAAGAAAAGATTTTCCCATTAACCTTCATAAACTCTTAAACCCCTGCCACCGTCGTGCAATCAAAGAGGTAAGCATAATGATCAACTGTAGAAGGGTTAATCACTAGGCCTGCAGAGCGCTGTAAAATATCATGTTGGAAACCTTTCTTTTTAAATTTAAGAATACTCCCATAAAGCTATGAATTTGCAATGCCCAATTTCTTATACATTAAAATAGAATAGTTACTATTATAACTGTAATTATTTTGTTTCTAAAACAATATCCAGATTTACCAAGATCATCCATCATGTCTATGATTTCATCTTCCGACGATACTATGTGAAATTCCACATTTGCGCAACCTTCTACTGATCTAACAGCTGTCAGAAGATCTTGAAACTGACTGAGAATACTCCCATCACGATAGCTTCTAATGAACTCGATGCAAGATGATAGTGTGAGACATTCAATTCTAAGAAGAAGACAGCTAACTTCCACTCTAAGCATTCGTATATTCCGTTCTCTAAACTCATCAAGCACTGTTCTAACGGCTTTTGTAAGTGTCTCTATGTCTTTTTCACTAAACTCTTCACTCGGATTAGAGTTTTCTCCCGCAATAATATCGTTAAACAATATCTCCAGAATGTTTGATATTTTATCGTTCAGTTCTGTTGTACAATTCTGTAGTTCTATTTTGATTCTTCCACCTGTAAAACGTAAACATTTACAATACATTTGAATTTGTAATTTTGCAATTTTTTTTCAGAAACCAAAAACTAATTCATTTAGATACCTGAAAGAAATGCACAAAGATGTCATGTTAACGGCCTTGTCATTTGAACATTCAAGTTTCTTTCAACCGTATGGAATCTAAAAATGATCGATTTTCATTTAATCTCTTGTTTTAAGCTTTTCCTCAACGTGATACATACTCTTTTCATTATTTAAGGGACATGGGAACTACTTTTTCCTTCAAAACATTTTATCAAACAGTGTTTATATATAAACTGGAATTCTTTATTAAAGAACTATCAATGTTTCAGTTCAGTTGTAAAAGCATCTATATACATATAATATTCAAAACAAAAGGAGGCGAGCATGATATTTACCTCTGATGAATATCACATCTACTTTGACAAGACTTTGGATATGTTTAAGAATTTATTAAAGTTTCTCAGGAAATATTGTTTAAAAGGAGTAGAAGATCGATTTGTTTCGATCAGTATGTTGTATCCCGGCCATAATGTTCTATAACGTTATTTATCAAGTAAATTCAATTCATATTGGCCTGTGGTTTCAATATCCCAGCTAATATAGATTTGAATATTGTCCAATTATTACCACTAGGATATACTTTCTGTTTTTTAATATTTGATTTTCGCGTTCTATGTGATACTAGGTATTTTTATTCTCCGAATCCTTGTCAAAACTCTTCTGTTCAGTTTCGCTCATTAAACTATATGAGGCATTTTATGAGTATGATATTTTAAAACGATTTTCAATTAAAAAAAAGTATCAAATATAGTTGAAAATGAATTACCTTGTCTCATGGGTGTTTCAGGGGGAAGATGTTTTATTATGCCATCTATTTTTTTCTCCAAGACATCAAGTCTTTCCGAATCTGAAAAAATATCGATTTCATATGTGTGCCATCGAATTTCAAAAAAATCAATATATGCATATCAGGAAACGCCACACTAAAGAAAACACATTCTCCCCACGCAGCGAAAAAGAAGAGAGAGAGAGAGAGAGAGAGAGAGAGAGAGAGAGAGAGAGAGAGAGAGAGAGAGAGAGAGAGAGAGAGAGAGAGAGAGAGAGAGAGATAGCATTTTTTACATAAGTATGTCAATTCAAATAGGACGCCATAAACAATTAACGAAGAAGAGAACCTTTGTGGATACCGCCTTGGAACGGTCAGTGGCAAAACAAATTGCCCACCCAGAATAACTAAATTTGAGTTTTTGCGATCTATAATATCCAAATATGGAATTCAGAAACTAATTCATAACAAGCAAACTCGTTGAATTGATATCTCTCACCGAATAAAATAGACTAGAATTTGGTGTTCCGCGGAACAAAAGGCAAATGATGTACTTCAAGTTGCATTGCCATACCACAACATTACTTATTGAATAAAAATTTGGAAACAGAAAGTTTGAAAATTTATTCGATTGAAAAGGCCATAAATCAAGAATAGTCAAACATTAAAAGTTATAGTTCTTTTTGTTAAAGATGTCTGTTCATGCAGATAATATTTTCGAATTATTACCTTAAACGGACAAATACTTTTAATGTTAACTTAAGACGATATATTTCAATTATTTAGTTCGTAGGACTATATGCAGCTGAACCTGGAATGGTATTGATCTGAATATACCGCATTGAAGGTTTAATGTTCGCCGTCATATGCATTCCATAATTATAATGGGATGAATAATACGTGTACTGTTTATTGGTGTAAATATTGAGTTGCGCTCGCGGCGTAGACAGTAATATGCGTTTCCAGTACTGTCCATGAACAGGCTCAATCAAACCGAGCCTGCAATATGTAATATTTGTCGTGTTCGATGTCTTTCTAAGTCCCCTTTTTTTATCTGTAATTTCAAATTTATCAGTAACACAAAGTTTCAAATTAAATCCATTTGAAAGTAGCATTACTAAAACAATTATAGTGTAACATGAATTGTCGTTCTTGTTGTTACATTTGGCTTTGTTCATGAAGATGATATATTCTAAGTTTTAAGTTGGAAGGTCAAAGACTTTCAAAAATATAGGCAACATTTTTTATATTGAAGTCATTTGAAAGGGGCATATCTCAAAAATTATATAGTTATGGTTCTTGTGCAATGCACATCCTCTTATTGCCTTTTATCAATATTACAAGTTACATTTATTTCCCATCAATGGTTTTAGAGATGGGTGCACAGATAATTTTTCATTTTTCATAAAAGAGCATAATTTTACTCTGAATAAAATTGACTGATCCAAAACGCACTTGACGGGCATCACAGTTTGTTGCTTCATATATGTTTCAAGTATCATAAAATTGTACCCTCTAGTTACCGAGAAATGGCTGCAGACGGATATTTGGGATTTGTCATTAAATACTTTGAAGACTTAGTGACTGATAAAAAATGACGGGCATCATCACAGTATGTTGGTTCAAATTTATTCAAAGATTCTAAATGTTCTGGTTAGAATTCCGGCTAAAAATGGATACAGACGGATAGTGTGAAGGACGGACGGACTAGGCCATTTTCAATATCTCTCTCATCGGCGGGAGATAAATAGTTAAAAGTAGTTGAGTAGTTACATTGTAGTTATTCCATGTTCCCAATGTTACAGTACTGTTTTTACACACAACTAAAGAACACATTAGATTAGTTTCAAACCACTCGTCCTCGGATAACTTGACTCTCCTCATTTTTTTTCTCGTCGGCTTATCAGCGCCCGCTGAATTCTCTACAAAGTCAAATATATCAAACGGATCTGACGATTATTTATTTCCATAAATAAAAGCTGTACACGCGGTACTTTCCGCGAACGGTGGAATTTAGGCAAATTTGATTCATAAAGTCATTTGTTAAAGCTTAAATTTTAACTTTTATTTTAAAGGACTGCAAGCATGCTCGTTAGTGTAGTAATGCATAAACAAAAAAATAGTTTTTCTTAGAAAGTTGAGCACTTTATCAGAAAAAAAACTTAGACCATTATATTGCAACTACTTTTCTGAATATCATATATCATATATTGTGAGAAGAACACAAGTCAAAAGATAAACACAGTGAATTTTACAGGTAAAAGAATTCGCACTCATTCGCAATACTGAAGATCATATTAGCAAAAGTAACGTTTGCAAAAGCTGATCAATATATCTAACTACAATAGGTTGGGATAATACTGAAAAGATAAGCCAACTTCAAGAAATGCATATCAATTGTCCGTTTCTAGGGCAAATCATGTCGATGTATCTTGTTCAACACTCGACTTTAATTCTTACTGGAAGACCAACGAGAGTGAAGAAATATAGTGTTCTGTGGCTGTCTTTAAGTTCAAAGTTGGAAAAATATACACATATAAAAAAGGAAATTTCGTTTGCACGAGAAATCATGATCGCTGTTTTAAACGTCTAGTAAAATGATACAAATAAACACTTAATGTTTACAATATGTTGCGGTCTCCTGTAAAAATGATGTCAGAATTTTTTTAAGTAGTAGAGCAAATAAAAGGTTTTAACCTTGAAAACGAAAGTA
The DNA here is from genome assembly GCA_038501625.1 of Corbicula japonica. Classification (NCBI taxonomy): domain Eukaryota; kingdom Metazoa; phylum Mollusca; class Bivalvia; order Venerida; family Cyrenidae; genus Corbicula; species Corbicula japonica. The sequence continues at coordinate 42,752 of JAZAYU010001254.1, read as the reverse complement.
GACTGAAGGGTTTTTCGAATTACTTTGACTTGTTCAGGTATGAGTTGTTTTGTTATATTGTCCATGAACTGCAGAGTCCTCGTGCAAACGGTTGTTTTTGTTTTAGTATGTACTTGGTAATTAGAACAGATGCAAATAAAATTTGTATCAGTAAAAAAAGCTCCAATCCATCATTAAGGAGACAATCTTGCATATAAAAGCACACACACATCATAAATAAACGTAATAAACATAAAAGGCTAATAGCATTATCACAAAAGTACGGGAAACCTTGCCGAGGCCAAAGCCCCTGGGGTGAAATGAGCAAGAACTCGATGACAAGAATAAAAGAAACAGATCGGGCTTCGAGATTCTTTTACAAGATTTCCCTTTAAACTTACATAATCTCCTAAACCCCTGCCACCTTCGTACAAAAAAGAGGACAGATGTAAGCACAATGATCAGATCTTGGTATCGGAGAAAAAAAACTTGGAAAAAGGTGTTCCTAAATTTATGGTAGCAAAAACCTGGTTTAAAAGGTATTTTCTGTTATCACTGTTAAAGTTTTCCGGCATTACCTTCCTCAGGTCTGACATTGTCTGAGGGATGTTATCTGGAGCAGCACTGTTATTCTCTCTGCATGAGATGGTTTTATAACTCCACTGACCTGATCTTATAAAGATGTTATGGGTTTTAATGTCCAGCTATTTTATTATCATGATTTGTGTTGCTCTATTGTAAGAGAACTGCAGATCTTGAATTTATAAAATGTGTATGAGCCATGTCGGCATGGTATAAACGCTGTCCAAAATCCAAAGGGAAACTTTTAAGTTCAGCGGTGCAAAACGAAGAAAAAAAAACCTGAATTTCATTTTAAAATAGTATTATTTTCAGGTTTTGCACGTTTTAAAGTCACTGACAACGCCATTTACCTATCTTGCAGCTTTGCATTTCGCCCAAATGGAACGAATATTCTTATTCAATCTTTGAAACGGCAATACTTCAGCGTAAATTTACGCTGAAAACAATCCCGGAAGTATTGCTGCTTCTTGCAACGTAAATTTACGCTGAAAAAGTCCCACATACATTGATACTTCTTATAGCGTAAGTTTATTAATTACTTTCTTCTACATGTCTATATAGTTCTTAAGCATTTACTGAATTGTAAATGTAGATTTGTTTAATTTAAGTCAATCCTATCAGCGTTTATAATACGCTTAAACTTTGAAAGTAAAGCCTGGTTCACACTGTCGTGGTATACAGCCCTGGTGCATCCTGGTTTGGACGCCAGGCCGTCCGGGATCACAACAGTTGCGACGCCGGTAAGAACAGCATTTAATCGGATAAACTGTGTTGAACCGGTGAACATCGGGGAGCGGCCCCGATGGTGTTTAAAATTTTAATACAACAGGGACTCGCCGGCCCGACAAATGCCGGGATATTCCGAGGAAATCCAGGACATCATTGTAGGTCTTCCGGCATGATCTGTCTTGCCACCGTAAGACCACCGGGTCAAACCGTAGTAAAACGGTGAACTGTCATTGGGGTGTTATGTGTAAGGAATATCTAAATTATTAACCTGACAACTGTTAAAATTTTGGTATGATGTTTAGTGCTATAACTAATTAAATAAATATGAACAACAATTCATATTCAGCTTAAACTGAAGCCCATATTGAAAAATAACATCTGAATAGTGTACAAATTATTTCAGTTGTAAGCATAAAAAATACTCTTAAGAATTTAGTATAAATTTTCCTAAATGCACCAAAAAGTTCTTTTAGGTCAAAATGTAGTTTTGTTCAAGCGAAATAACCAGCCAGTTTCTTTGCACTTCCAGATCTTTTTGAACCATTTGAATACCTTTTCTTGATTGCAGAAGAGCATTTCTTGCTCACTGACAAAACTTTTGAAACTTTTATGTTTTAAAACGCAACATACGCATATATACTGCATTTGTTGTTACCTCGCCTTATCCAAAAAAATATCTTTAAATATCATGCCTTGGATAGTATCCCCAAACATTACTAATCATGCATGATTTAGAATAAAAAAAAAATAGCTGTCAAAATTTAAAAAAAAAACACATCAATAACGTGTGACTTCCGATACTTTGCAATGTGCAGATCTACTGTCGCACTTAATCATTTAATCGTCACAAGTGAAACCACGGTACTGTCAAATCAGTAGTTTTCGTGGGATAATTTTGGTCAATTTCGTGGAAAGATCAATCCACGAATTTAAAGCTACAACGAAAACAAAGCACCGTCTCCCTGGCCTAGTGGTTAAGGCATCCGCCTTGGGAGCGGGAGGTCGAAGGTTCGAATCCCACCAGGGATTCGTTCTGATATGGCCGGTTGGTGAGCCGCCAGCAAGTTAAAGAATGGTAACCGTATGCTTACCTGCCTGGTGCCTGGCATTAAAAGGATAGGATTCGGGAGGTACAAGTGCAATAGAAAAAAAGGTGTCTTATAAGTCAGAAATGGCTGGCCCTTTCAATAGGGGTGACACTATAATAAACAAACACTTTACCTTTTTACCTTTTATTTCAGTAACATGTATGTAAACATATTTTGAAAAATGAAAAACAACATATTACTTAAGAACCCACAAAAACCACGAAGTTTGAGCCCACAAAAACCACGAAGTTTGAACCCACGAAAACCACGAAAACCAAGAAGTTTGAGCCTATACAAACCACGAAGTTCGTGCCCACAAACATAAATGCATTCACTTAAAATAACTTGGTTTAACAGAACGATAAAAGAAAATACTCCTTAGATATACAAAATATTACTCCGGCGGGTTTTAAACCAATGATCGCTGGATTTCGGGCAACTAACCAAACCAAATATGATATGCAAGTGCGCTTCCTTCTGATGCAATTTCGCCAGAAGCGTTTAAATCAGGGCAATATTCGATGATAGTTCATTTTAAACATAATAAGTTTTTTATACAATGTTGTACTGGATACAACTTAAAAATACATATGAAGAAATCTATTTAGTTTCCTGACCCAATACCATAAGCTTTAAAGCACATGAACAGTTGAAATAAAACAAAGCTGGTTTCCGATCTCAGTTTTATGATAATGTGCATTAATTTCGTCTAAACAGATGTCCTTATATTTTAATAAGGATTGTCAACGTGTTAACAAGCTATCATCCGGTTTACGAGTGACTACTCGTTTTGCTTCTCAACAACTTATTGTTACATACGAAACTGATCCTTATTTTAAGACCGAATTGAGGACATGGAAAATTACACACTTAACTTTTAATTTCTTTAATTAAGTGTTCATCAAAATCGCTACCCTCTCCACTACAAGCGTTTCTAATACAAACGTAGTCCTTTTGTTTCATAGAAAATCATTTTTGTCATAACATACTCTTAAGTGTATGTCTCCAAAAATCATTATGGCGTGCCTCTTAAAACTAACGATTCCTTGAAGTGTGTCATTAAGGTGGTATCATTTGTTACAATATAATGATAAAGTTGCGGGGGGGGGGGGGGAGTGTGGTTTCCTATTTTCATAAAATATTATGTTATTTAATAATTAAAAAATATGTTTATTACTTCAGATATCATTTATAGAGCATATAAATGTTACAGGTTAATCAGGAATTATAAAACAAAACAAAAATGAAACAATTTCTCTCACTGAGTGTAGCCTCATTGCCGGGAATCCAAACTTCCAAGTTATCCAATATAGTATTAAACTACAGTCACAGGAAGGTTGTCTATATCAAGGTTAACAATGACTTAGAATTTAGTTCAATTAACGTTACTAGAACAATAGCAAAACATGTTTCTCCCAGTACCTACAAAAGGAAAACTTGAAATTCATGTTTGCAAAGTTTATAACTATTGTTCTAGTAAAGTTTATTGAACTAAATTCTAAGACATTGTTAACCTTGATATAGACAACCTTCCCGTGACTGTGGTTTAATACTATGGTGCGTAATTTGAAAGTTTGGACTCCCAGCAATAAGGCTTAACTCAGTGAGATAAATTGATTCATATTTCTAATATTTTATAATTATTCCTGATTGACCTGTAACCTTTATTTGCCCTATAATTGATATTTGAAGTTATAAGAAGATTTATAATTATTAAATAGCATGACATTTTATGAAAATAGGAACCCCCCCCCCCCAACTCTAACAGTATATTGTGACAAATGATACCACCTTAATCAGCAATGCGTTTTTGTTAAATAGCTATATTCTTGTTTCTTTTTGTTTTCATGTTGCATGATCAGATGGTTTTTACTTATTTTCTCTACACATATTAAATAACACTTACAGCTAAGTAACATTTATAACCACAGCAAGGACGGGTATATTGTTTGTTGAGATTGAAGAGATAATACATTTGTACCATGAAACTATATGGTTTGCGAAATAATATGTTTCCGGTGATGTAGCGTGACATAATCAGATATTCAAAAGAGAAACATTGAACATGTTATGTACACACTTAAAAAATGAAATACTTATAAACACAAACACAACCTACAACATTAAAATGGGTAATGGGTGTAAACACCATCCCAACCTCCTCCCCCTCTAGCCTCTTGAGCAACATTAAAATGGCGCAGTTGTGATACTGATTAGTTACAAAGCGTCAGGATGATAAAAACAAGTGAACAAATGGTTTTGCCGAGGCTAATTACTTTTATATAATCTGACGGTTGTTCCTACTCGAGCGAGTCAGACAATGGCTGCCTCTAAATAATCACTTATTTAGCCGTTTGGGGGCATTAAATGACTAATATGGCTTGAAAGGAACAAAAACAGTTCAAAAAACTACATGATCAAAATGATACTGACAATATCCAAGATCTTTTAAATGAACTTTTAATTATAAATAGAGAATTAAAAAAAAATAGTTTTGTCACCCATTTTTGTAACCATGAAATTGAATGCCAAAAGTACACACTTTTACAAATATCTCTTACTGTATACACGTGTTAGACAAGATAATCTTAGATATTGTTGTTAGTATATTGTTGTTAGTAACTCATTACTCGGGACGCCATTTAAATTGGTGTGTAGTGCTCCTTTGTTTTTCTGTTTGGCTGCAGCATTTAGGGATTTGTTTAAGTCAAACATTTTTCTTTACTGTTCTTACTTTTCTTAATGTATAAAACATAAACATACATTATTAGGATTTATTTATGAGGAGTTAGGTGGAACTGAATTTTATTTTTCCGTTAGAGAGATTTTGATTTTCTTCCCTTTTTATCAATCACAGTACGATTACAACTGCCATAGTATATAACGTGGCAGTCTAAAAAAATATCATGAAGAGGCAGCAAAGGCGTACCAATTATTTGCATTCATTCATGTAAAATGGGGTAGGCAAGTACTTGCGCGTCCTTTGTTTTATAAAACATATACCTGATTTTGTAGCTTGATATCATTTTACCTAAATTTCACTATGCCCAGTGTGGAAGAAATACGAATAAAGCATTATTAAATAATTTCAATAGAAAGCAGAACTACAATCATTCATAAACTCAAAGCACGTTGTCATTGAACATTCAACAGTCCAGAAATACACTTTGACGTTGCACGGACTTTATTAGATGGAAATTTTTACTACATTAAGATGTGGGGGTTCAAGAACACTGCACAACCAGTTTATTCATTCGGGGTTCTCAAGTTATGAGTATGAGTTCTGGTATGAGTAAAGTTTTTCCGACTAAAGTGTTTCGGGCACTTTTTGACTAAAGTGTTTCCGGTATGAGTAAAGTTAATGCTAAAGTATAAATGTAATGAGCTTACATCCGTTTTCATTTAACTTATACCCTATAAGTTTACCGAATAAAAGTGTTTCCAGTGAAACAAACAGAACTTGCGAAAATATCACTCAGCTCACTTATTTTCCTTAAACGTGTTTATTAAGACTGTTCGAAGTACAAGGTAGTTTGATAAAATGTAAATACAAATATTTACACGTATCACTAAACGACTAACCATAAAAATGTCCCACCCAATAATGTTTTCCATTCATATTCTGAAATTATAGTTTCGAGTAAGCTGGGTAAGATATCAAATTGGGATGGGATGGGATGGGGTAGGATAGATTAGATTAGATTAGATTCTTAGCAAAAGGATTTAGCGTTCTCAGTGCGTTCTAACGCTGAGGTTTGTTGGGTTGCCACGTGCCTTACAAACTATCTGCCAGTGTGTCGACCTCCGAGATCGTAGATTTTGGCACGGCCAACATTTTTCCATCCTTCTTAAGTGTGTATGGAAATGCCCAATACATCACTACTTCTGTTTTCCTTAGGTGAATTCCTTTTAGGTGGTTTCAATATCCCAGCCAATATTGATTTGGATATTGTCCAATCACCCCCAAGGATATACTTCCTGCTTTTTAAATTTTGCCTTTGGCGTAGTCTGTGATTTGCAGGATTTTTATTCTAAGATCCCCTGTCAAAATTCTATTCTGTTTAGTTCCGCCCATTGTTTTCTCGTTTAGGGCAAACCCATTCTTTTATCTGGGGACCATACGCCGCTGAACATGGAATGGTATTAATCTGAAAATACCTCATTGAAGGTTCCATGTTCACCGCCATATGCATACCATCGTTTGGGATGGATCGAAATTGTACTATTTAATGGTGTAATTACTGAGTTGCGCTCAACCCGGGGCTAGGCGGCGTGGGCAGTAATAAGCATTTCCATTACTGCCCATGAACAGGCTCAATCAAACCGAGCCTGCAGTACTTTCATATTTGTCGTGTTCGGTGGCTTTCAAAGTTCCCTTTTCATCTATTTCATCCGTCCCAGATAATCCAATATTTGATCAACTTTCAGCAATAAGGTTTATAGGTATTTAAAATCGTCACGAAGCCGACTTGACTTCTGTTCCTCGAAACCGGGTATGATCGATGCCACTATAAATTGCTGTAAGATCGACTCTAGCCAGGACGTTTATGCACAACTGACACTTGTATATCCCTACCGACAAACAAATTGGACTCAAACCGGTTTGACCGTTAGCCCCCAGATTCTCGAAACTGAATAAAGTTTTAACTCTTTTGTAATTAATGTTCGACACAAATGTTTGCTATTCATATGCATAGGTTTTGGTTTTGCTCAATTATAGTCAGATTTAAGCATAGGATTTCTCTTTTTTCAGGTCAGGGACATGTTGAACCCCATGTATCAAGTGGGCGTGGGCGCGGTCGGCGATCTGAATATAAAGTTCACCGTGGATGGCAACACTTCAACCGAAATGCATTCAGTAAAATAACAAATGCAGAAGATGGAAGAAATAGAACTATAATTTGTAAAGCTGAAGAACATATACTGTTGAGCAAATCACTGAGCAAGGGAAAAATGTTTTTAAGGGTGGCAAAAGTTACATTGGTGATATAAGTTCCATGTCAGTTACACTCACTGACCCCAGAGGTGAAGAGATCTCACACTTTACACATTTAGATGAAGAGCTTTGTTCTAACACAGAGTATCTGACATCAAATGGGCTGTGCCCATCATAGTGTCATCTTTACTTACGAACTTAAGTGTTACAGACACCGCAGGACATTAAAAATGAATCTGCAGGACAAACATGTCAAGCACACACAAAGAAATCGTATTTGGTCAATAATGAACCAGCGGGCACTATGGATGTCACTTAAGACTCCTGGGGCCAATTCGACCCCAAATAGTATAATTAAAACAATCTTGGTAGATGACTACAAGATGATGCTACATACCAAATACTAAAGCCCAGGCTTGCTGTTGTTAAAGACAAGAAGATTATTTCTATCTTTGCTCCTGAGTCCTATTAAAGTATGCCATGGACCAAATGTTGATAAAAGGTCACCCAAGCATCATTCCTGTGAAGTATGGTCGAAATTCGTTAAGAGGTTTAGGAGGAGATGTCCATTAAAGAAAAGTTGACAACGGACTTTAGAACACACGAACACCAGCCCATCACAATAGCTCACCATGAGCATGTTGTGCTCAGGTGACCAAAAATCACAGGCTTTAGAGGTGACTATCCTAAAATAATGCTACGAAATTCACAATTGTGTGTATACAAATGGTTTCAATAGTGAAAAAAGTATTTTGTTTTATTATTTTTCGTCATTTTAAGAAAACTGTTTCATCCCAGGGGCATAATTTGAACAATCTTGAACGATGGGGAACAGTATAGCCAAAATAATTTCTTCCTGAGAAAAAATATTTTACACTGTGATTTTTAATCCAAGAGGCGTAACTGGATATACTGACAAGGGTACACACTAAATGCCTTTGATCTTAACAAGAATATACAGTTTTATTTTAAATAGTTACATGTGTAAACAAAATGAATTTATATCGGTCTAGCTGTGCTTTGAAAAGCTAAACTGAAAATTGAGTTCAATTACCAGTGTATTTTTATACTGGTAATTAATTACTAATTACTTATTATTTATAACTTGTTACTTATAAACAAATACTTATAACTTATAATTTATTACTTATTAGTTATTACTTATTATGTAATTACTTATTATTTATTACTTATTACGTATAACTTATAATTTATTACTTATAATTTATAACTTCTTCTTTGTTCTTGTGGGGGCAGATCCTTGAGAAACGTAATATGAAGTAAAAATGAATTAGTTCTTTTGTACATTATTAGTAACATCTGTTATACTGCTATAAATGCACATTATGCCGTTATCTACATAATTATTTTGCATAATAACATTGACTGGGACATTTTGTGTAGGTGTACATGTATGGCATAACAGTAAATCACTACCAGCTGTGTAAATAGCTAGGCAAAACTTCTTAGTTCATGTGATTGACTTCAGGATCATAACACGATATTAATTCCTCATTAAGTTTGAAACCATCCTCTGCGTTACTTGGTTTCTGAATTCCACGTCATCCAAGTCAACTAGTTTCCAAGGTCCTGTCCCCCATACAATTCCGGAACGTGATGGAGCACAAATGTTTACCAAAAGAAGCTCCCGGTACATCTTTTGGGAGCGTATGTTATGAAAATTCCAGTGGTCTGCTATGCGATCCAGTTCTGCTTGCAAAACATCCATGAGACCAAATCTCAAACATTCTACGTGAATTGGATTCAGAGAATCAAACCCGCCACGATCTCGTAAATCTTCAATTTATAAATCCACCAATGGACTCCCTGTCGCCTTAAGTAACTCCACCACGCTTCAATTCTCTGATTCGAAGTACTTTTCCCGTACATGAAACTTTTCATACCTGCCAATGAGTCCCTGTGGTTATAGCGAAGAAGCGGTTGTAAGAAGATAATATTTAAATTATCAGTTCCACAATCCCCTCGTATTACTCGCGGAGCACATTTCCATTTCTTAATAGTATAAAGATAATAGATTCTTTAATATTCTGAAGTCTGCTCAATGCATCATGACTATCTGATCGCACATATGAGGACCCTGTTGCCATAGACAAGTCTATTGTCAACATAAAAGCTAGACAAGACGACAAAAGCACGGCCATCGAAATCTGAAAAGAAGAAAAAAAAGTGGCATGAATCAGAAAAGTATTTCATGAGGTGGGTTATATAATGTGCTATAGCTTAAATTCTGCTGAAATTTATATTTAATTACTCTACAAATGGTACATGTAAGATATTTCATATTCTAAAATATGCTGTTGGAGATCTCAAACGCTTGCTAAATATACTTCTGTACTTCAGTCGGCTTTCTATGTTAGTATTTAGAATGCATTATATAAGTACTTGATTTGAAAAAGCAGATTCTACTCCTCATCTTATAGCTTTGAGGGATTATATGGTATGTGGTATTTAAAATATGTAGTAAAATATAGTAAGAACTATTGAATTGTTTTTAAATACTACAGTAACTACAGATTTTTAGGTAGACGCACCATTTTATACTCATTTAGCAGCACCTTTATATGTATTATTTTAAATGTACTAAATGTATTATCAAAATTAAGGTGGTTCTTTTTTACATAATTTTCATAAGGAATACTTACTCAATTAATTTCGATGAAACAGTGAAGCTTCATTCCATTTCTGTGAAAAATAACTGTACGTCTTATTCACAAACGACCATGCTCTCGAATGATGCGCTCGAAGCCATGCCAAATAAATAATAACTTATAAGTAACAATAATAACTATAAGTAATAAATTATAACTTATAGTTAATAAATGATAATATATAAATAATAAATGTTCCTCCGGGGCTTCCGTACATTACTGATACCTTTATAAACATTTTTGATGTGTTTCAGAATATGTCTTTTCGAAGAGGAATTCATCAGCATTATTGTGTTAACAGATTGATAACTATAAAAAATATATAAATAATCTCTGCCAGTTTATGAGAAGTTCATATAAAAAGAATCACAATACGCGTATGGTCCCATTAAAGCTGTGTGTTCACAACTGAGTAAAAAGTATAGTAATTGTTTCAAAATAAATAAAAAGAAAAAACCATCATCAATGTATCAGTCTCTGACAAAACGCACGGATGCATTCATTAAACTGGTTTCAAATCGAGTATTTACGACAAATATTCTGCTGCCATTTTCTATAGCGATCATAACGCAAAATATTTCATTCTAACTTATTTAAAGTCTGTCATGGCATGGTTTGCGGTAGGGAGATCCGCACATGAGCAGTTGCCCTTCGTCTAAGTAAGCAACAAGAAACGTAAGCAAATAAAGCGGGCGAAGAGTTTTCGAAACGTCGGAGAGAAATCATATAGTTAGACAGCTATTTAGACAACAATCTGCTCTCCCGATAATTCTTTTGTAGCGAAAACGCCGACCGACGTGAAAGTGTAATAAACCTCCGCCAATAAAGATCGTAAGTCAGCAGACTGACTAGATTGCACATGACAAAGTGATTCCTTGACCATGTTGACTGCTGTAAACATGTTTACATACCGTAATATTATTTCAAATGTGTTATTTATGGTATCATGTGTGAATACGCAGCTTTAACCCATTTCAACACAGGTCTCAAGTTATTAGAAATAAGGATTGTTTTCCAGCTAAGTTAACAAACCAAGTTCCGGGTTAAACGTATCTGCTCGTTAAACATATCAACGGCTAATTGTTACAGACACAAGAGTTTTTCTGTGTGATAAACATGAGAGGACATACGCTACAGAAAACTTAGACATTAAATTTTCTCAAGTTATGTTTTATCAAGATTGCAGACCTCCTCATAAAGTATGACTAACAAAATCCGTATTTCACAGAAAAACAATTAAAAATGTCGTACGATCATTTTTGCCTAAATAATGTCATATGTCCATGTCAGACTTAATAACCTGCGTCTGGATGTATCTACACTTAAATTTCCTTGAGAAATTATAATTATTATAATCATATTTATAAACTTACATGTTAAGTGAAATGTATTTTCTGCCGGTTGAGTGAAGCGAATTAGGCGGAAAATATTTTCCTTTGATTGGGTAAGACCTTTTGAATGTACCAATCAAAAGTTGTTTTGTTCACTGGTTTTATGCACGAGTTGTCGTGGGTAATGTTCGTTTATGTATGGTCATTCAGCTTTGGGCATTCAACGCTTACAGACATTTTTTTTTACAGTACGGGGAAACTATATGGTGTATACATGTACATGTATATAAACAGCATTAATGATATGATTACCGATTTTTAAGATAACAGTGCAAGTTGTATGACGTATGTTTGATGTTTTTATGTATAGGATACGGTGAAGAACGTTCCGTAAGCTTTGCCCAAGTGCTCAATACAATATATACATTATTTGAAAAGTATGTCTTTGTTGTTTACTTGTACAAAAGTCTGTGAGGTCAAAGGAACGTGTTTGTTTGCCTTATATGATGGATGTTACCTTATTTATCTCCATATGCTAGTAATAAGCAGCATTTGAATTCGACAGTTTATTAAATTCCGTAAAAAAGGAAAAACAAAGACGAACAACGGTCATAACGGGTTCAATTATTATTGTTGCGGTTAACCATGAAAGCCTGTACTTAGGTTTAGCGAATTAATTTTGTTTATTTGATTTAAACATATGTTATTGCCATTTCATAATTTTTTTATGTTATGTGATAACATACATAGTGCAATGGGTTTGGGCTACAAGTGCAGAGCTCACGTTAATGACGGCCCTCACTATACCATTTGATAAATAACTTTTAAAAGGCACATAATTAATTAATTAATACAAATAGTGTTTAACTATGTTAGCACATGAATGGAACTACGCATATCGAATGCGGTGGACAAACATTGTTGGAACATTTCGAAGTAAATGTAGAAATTATATACATAAGCACGCTGCTTAAAATCGTTTAGTGCCTTTAATAAAATGATGGACACATTTAAATATTAGTTGATTATCAGCTATTGAAAGCCTGTCGTAGAACAGAGTCGAGTTCGATGTTGAGACAATGTTAGCACCTGTTCTATACATGCCAGACATGTATTGAGCAACGATTATAATTAAAGAGTCATTATAAAATTCAAGATTCGAAAGAAGTCCAGTTCCATTATTTCTAACTTCAAAATGTTGTATCAATGATACACAATTTACTTTAAAATGTTTGAAGAAATATCATTAAAATGTAAAAAAAAACATTATGTATAAAGCAATGCAAATGATAAAACAACATAATTTCTTCAAACATCATCATCATCGTTATCATCATCATAATCATCATCGTCTTTTACGACAACACATTTTTTCTTCAGAAGCAGCAACAACGAAAATAAGAATAACATCACAATAGTTTGATATTAAAAATCTCCGGATTTTTTATGAATTAGTTTCGGCAGGCCTGATGCCCTAGAACCGATAATGGCAAGTATAGAGCTCCACGCCATCTTGATGTCTAGAAAATTATACTGTTGCAAAATCAAAAAAGTCTTGGTGTTTAAGTGTGAGGTTGGTGCACCGTAGTGGTAAATTATTTTGTCACCGACAGTTTTAAGGCGGTACCCTAGGGTTCTATTTTTTTGTTAATTTTTTTGTGGCGTCTATGTTTCGAATCATCATTGCATAAATCATGCATTCTTTTTTCTGTACTTTTTGACTGTGAAAAGAGGCTGTGTCTCCTAAATTTGAGAATTTCTGATTTGCATATTTCACAATTTTAATACTTGTTTTGTCTTATCCGTATGTACTGTACAATTTATGACAAGATAATCAAATATTAATCAAATGTTTTTCACAAGTTAAAAATGATGGTTGAGCTTTTCATTTTTTAATGAATTTGTAATGAATAAAGTGATAATTTACTTGAGTACCCGTGTATGAAATTCATAAGGGTTGAATTTCACACACGGGTACGAAAGTAAATAATCACTTTTATCATTACATGTAGTTTTACTTCTAAATATTATCAGTTCTTACGAAATTATTGAGAAGAACTAAAGATGTCATAGTTCTGTTGTTTATTTTGAAAAGTACTAAAGGCTGACGACAGAGTGAAAAATGACGGCATTCGTTCATACAGCAATTTGCAGCAGTGTGCGCCGGTCGGGAAAATGTGCATTTTTTAATGTTTGTGAGCGGCCTGTATTGTTTACATGCACGAAAAACGAAAAACTCTTTCAAACACATTGTTTCATGCAATAGCATGCATGATAAAATTATGTTTGCATTATTCTGGTTAACATATATTTTGAGAGATGCCTTTTTAATTAATTTAGGTTTCCTAAAAACATTGAAAATTTACTCCTAAACATTTGAAATTTACAGTAGCGGTATGTGTGCAGTGTGGCAGCCGTAAAAAGTGTCCCCGTACATTTAGTCATTACTGTTATCAGTGAAATAACCCGTTACAGATGTCATGCAGTGATTGTAACGTATATCAGGGCTATACGACCAACCTTTTTAGGGGTTGTCCCGGTTAGCTCAGTTGGTTGTGTCGCAGGAATTTTAGGCTAGGCGCTGTTGCCGACACGTTCGCTCCCAGCTAGAGACACTATCATCCTAAATAATGTTGTTTTATAACAGCACTTCGAACTATTTGACCCTTTTTCTGCAACATACACAGATAAATAAATTGTACCGTGTTGATGTTTCTCCTTATGCTTTATTTATTTAAAACGAATTAATTTCTTTTTTCAGTTTTTGGGGAAATATTCCATGCGACATACATGAACTGGTTTACACAGACTTGCAAAAACACATATCGCTGAGGACCGGATTACCTTTGGGACATTGCCTAAGAAATAAGATCTTGATGTTACGGATGTTTCTCCACGTAACTGGATATTTAAAATTAAAAAAAAATACATGTCTACAAATTGTGGAATGCAATCATTAAACTATTGATTGGACTAAATGTGTAAATGAAGAATAATTGCTGTGAATATGAAGTTTAGTTTATCAAAACGTACTTCGCTATTTATTCGAAAACTTAATAATACAATATTGCAACCTTGTGCCGAAAACTGTCTATTTACGTTTAGTAAATACTTTACTTTGTCGGCGATTTGAATGCATAAGAATCTATAATGATAAAAAATTAAAGCAGTATTATGAAAGTTTGTACAAGAAACGTATTTCCTCCTATGAGTTTAATACTACATGTCAAGAATTGTCCACACAACTTCACACACTTACTTTAATTCAATACGTTAGTCTTGCGAGTAACACTTGATTTATTTTTTCATGTGCTCAATCCGTGACAAAGCGTTGAAGGTACCAACAAATCTGGCCTGAATAAATCTAAAATTATTTTTTAATCAATTCTGTCGTGTTCCGTCCCGTTTATTCGCTTTGCATTTCCACTTAATTGCGTGATTGCTAATAATTAGAAAATAAACATGGGATTATTTTAGATCTAAAAAAAACGGTTAATTAAATTTATTTTTAACATCAATTTTCAATCAAGAAGAAGAGAGGGAGAGAGCATGGTTAATAAAATGATCAGTTTCAAAGGAGACACCACTAACCCCCCCCCCCCTCCCCAAATAACAAAAATGAGAACCCGAGGAGTTACCGCCTTGGAACGGTCAGTGGCAAATCAAATTGCCACTGGGGGTTTAAACCAGGTTCTCGGGTGCACTTACCTCACACTTGCCCCAGCAGGTTCTCATATCAAAAAACAAGTACAAGTTGTCTTGGTGAAACAATTCCAATCCACTTTTCGGCTTAACAATGTTGCATGCTAAAGCACACAAACATAAGAATCTAATAACATTGCAAAGCCAAAGGGCAATATCTTCATGCGGAAAGTTCCGTGAAGAGATAACACTTTTTCAGCGCAAATTTACGCTGAAATATTGTAGTTTTTAAGACAAAATATGAATATTCGTTCTCTTTTAACATAATTTACGCTGTAAAATAGGTTAAAATGATGTCAAACAATAAAAATATTATTATGTAAATGTGAAAATCATGTTTATTTTCATTTTTTTCACCGCTGAACTCAAAAAGAAAAAAGTTTTTCCCTTTTGATTTTGGACAGCGATTATTTTAACTCGAAGTACACTTAAACTTTCTTAAATCTGTTTGATATTTGAATACATTGGGGGTACCCAATTAAAAAGGTGTTTCATAGTTGTATTATGAAATAAGCAACTGTTAATACATACGTTCTAATCCATGTGCTCGGCATTCGTCCACTTTTATTAAGATCGTCTCTTGTTTTTCAGCCAGAAGTTCAAACCAACAAATTTCCCTCTCAACCATTATGCGATCTTTTTTTACTAATTCTTCAACTAAATTTGCTTCTTCTTTTAACTCCTCCACCATATCATTTAACTCTTTCTCAAATAGCTTGTCATCTATCAAAATGTAGGTTCTTTCAAAAACTGCCTTTATGTCAGCTAGTCTACTGTGTAAACCAGACTCAGTAATGGCTGGTTCTGGGAGATGATAAATATCATTTCTCATGTCCTTCAGCTTCAGTATATCAGATTTATTATTTTTATCTAGTTTAGACATTTTTAATTGCAGCAGAAAGCAGAATAAAGATAAATCCCACTTATGAATATTTATTTCACCATGTGTTGGGAACAGAAGGCGTTTATAATGGCTTTCTGTTTTGGTGTTTAGAATTTCTGTTTTGTTATTTTCAAGAAAGGCAGAAATGGTGGCATTCGGAGATAAATCCTTCACGCGTTTTTCAAACAATTTCTTGGTCAACAATGTCCCACATTTCGCTATAATCAAAACTAACCGAGCGTAGTATACGGTTTTCGCGGGAGGCATTGCTTCCAACTCCAGTTTTATTGTAAAACAACTAATCCATCCTGACTTAGACGCTATAATTGTGCCTCATCTTAAATACATAATTAATCAATATTATTCAAGTCAGATCAAACAACACCGATGACGGTCCGTAAATACCGTGTACAATCAAATATAGTGGTTTACTCTAATAACTATATTTAGCAACTGTCAATCAGGAAGTATGATTCATAAGTAAACGCTTTCGGGTAGGGTCACAACATATCTGCAGATGCCGTTAAAATTGAAATAAATGAAATACCCATGAAACAAACCTATATTCAGTAAAATATGTCTTACATGAATGGTCTACTTTTTCCATGTTTAAAAATCTATGTTTTACAACGTTTGGAACGCACGGCAATTACGGTGATCATCATGTACTTCAGGCGCGTAGGAGCGATTTGAATAGTGGGGCCGCGGAAGAGATAATTTTGTCTGCATAATATTATCATTGATATATCGATATAATAAGTTTCTTATTATATAAAAAAAATTATAATTAGTCATTTGTGTATATAAAACGTTTAAATAATCATATTCGAGTACTGAACTACTGCAATCAACAATAGGATAACGGTTCGTTGAGGTCTATTCTTTCAATTTTACCTAGATCTTGCTCATATGCAAAAGTAATAATTGTACAAAGATCGGATGATAATATCACGGTGCGTAAATTTGACGTGTATTCTTTTAATATTACATGGATCTTGCAAAAGTAATAATTGTACAAAGATCGGATGATAATATCACGGTGCGTACATTTGACGTGTATTCTTTTAATATTACATGGATCTTGCAAAAGTAATAATTGTACAAAGATCGGATGATATATGATTTTTTTAAATATAATGTCTATTTTAGAGTATTTTTGCTGCTGTTTTTCTAGTGTACTTGTATAAGGCGGACATTAAATAAGCATGAACCCTTGAAGAGCTCTTGAACATCTGTATCTCCTTCGTGGTTTTTTTCTACAAACAAAAAAACGCAGACATACGATAAATTCAGTTTAAAAGTGCCCGAATAATATACTTAATCTCAAAATCAATTATGAGCGCCCCTTGATAGTGTTGTTATATTTTACAGATGATTTATGCTAAGTCATTTTGAAAGTGGTGCATAGGTAGGCCTAACAACAAAATTATGAAATAAAAGGGGCAGATACGGTATTTCACTTATATGAGAAGGGGGAACGCTGGTATGTAAAAACGATGCATCGGTAATAGTGTCGTATCCATATTTACTGAATATTCCTTAGGAAATGATGTTAATTTTATGAAAAAAAACAATATCATACAATTTTTGCGCTTTTTTGAACCTGTGTCTTAGTTTTAAATTTCAATCCAGCTTGAACTTTGCCGATTATGGACTTCGAATACGACATTGTTTCGCGCTACTTATTTCGATACATTTATCTGGGATTAGCTCCTTACTCGACCGTTGGTTTAAAACCCCGAGGCAATCCCGCGACACCATCGTTTCCTTCACGTTGACAGTTTACTGTGTATTAACTAAGCCGATAACGACTCAAAGGTGAAAACGAAGATATTACGACAAGATTTTTATGGCATTGCATAATCGCCAAAAAATCCCTATTTTAAATACTTGGTCGCCGGGGATGCGACTTCCCGAAATATTGGGGCCGCGGCCGCGGCTCCTGCGGTCCCTGCTCCTACGCGCCTTTACTTACGCGATAGTGTTGCCGACAATCTGACTGGTGTTGATAAAAGCACGTTTAGTGACTCGTCGTCAGATCCTGAAAGCGTAGTTGTTTTCAGGAGATGATTTTAATAACATTGCAGTTATACGAAATTAATATCGATTAATGTTTCCAATATAGATGATACATTGTCTTTTATTACAAGTATTGTTAGTTAAAGACGATAACAAACACAGTGACTCCGAAAATTAAATATGGTGTAACTTTGAACAATCGGAGAAACTCTCGTCCAAACTTTAACCTATTTATAATATAGATCAACGATATCCGTGTCCTCACTTTAAAAAAAGATCCAAAACTTCTTTCAAAGATCTTCATAGTAACTAGTTTAAACCTTAATTGATCAGACACAATCTATTGTAGAAATCAAACGTTTCAAATAAACTTTATATCCAAATTCTGTCTTTTTTAACCCGAAACTACCTTGTAAAGGAAAACACCTATTTTTGTTTAATGATAACTTGAGAGTGGCGTAATCGTCTATTAAAGGCAGCCGCTACAGTTTTTCTCGACGAGTATTAAACTATTGTACCACCGTCTAAATGCAATGTATAAAACACAGTTCACGGTCCAATCAAATGTATAAAACACAGTTCACGGTTCAAGACATGACTTAATCGGACATAGCTCGTTTCGCATACGTATGTGGACAATTGGCTTAGTTTTTAAATTCACGCACTGGTCCGAACGCGAAATACGCGAAAAATAAGCCATCGCTAAATAAAATTAGACCATAGTAATAATTAACGATGTACACTATATACCTTTTAAGTTTTTTTGTTTATACATAATTACCCCCCCCCCCTTTTTTGAATTGCCATTTCGAACAAATTAACGTGGTAACCTTCATTTTTCTTTTTTTTTATTTTATGTTTGTTATACATTGGTGAATATATTGGTAGTATATGGTGAAATTCTTTATGTTTAATTTAAGTAAACTTAAAAACATCCCTTAGAATGAAAAGATTTGACGATAAATTCTTTGTAGTAAAATAGGTAATACTTAATTTTCTATATGCGTTTCATTATTTGTTTTGCAATAATTAGCAATTTATTTGTAATTTAGAAAGTTTTTAACGGAAAAAAGAATTATTTATGATATTCTTGTAAAAACTGTTCAAAATTTGACATCTTCGGTATCTAATAAAAAAAAACAGTAACCCCGGTAAGGTCCCATTTTTATTTGGTTTTTGATTGCATAACATCATGTGCTTGACATAGACAAAGTTTGAAAGAAATCTATTATTGGGAAAATTTTGATGAAACTGTAGCGACTGCCTTTAATAGAATTGGTTTAATCTATTCCACAACAAGCTTTAGCTTTTAAAAAAGCTAGTCGGTCATTAGCATAATATTTTAACAATAAGATGGCTCTGAAGTGTAAACTTATCTAGAAAAATTTCGTTAGAATGTTTGTATTTATTTTGAATTTCCGCCCTGTAATGAATATGCTCGCTCTCGTCACACGTTTTTTGTTTCGATTTTAATTTATGTTTACTCATTGCCGCGTTGTCCTGTAGCCCATAAACTTAAATGTGAAACTAAATGTTGCCCATAAGTTCGCAAGTTTTTGATCTATTAACCTTATAATTAAACATATCTGCTGCATAAATAAAGCCATCTCCGTCAACAAAAATGATCACTCTTGTTTTATTGTTTGTTATGTCCCTATCAAATTACTTAAATATCGAATTTAATGTTACCTATAACGTTGCAAGTCCTTGTCCTATTAACAAAATACTTAAAATATATCCTCATTTGCATAAGCAAAGCCATCTTTGACAACAAGATCGATCATAATCCATGTTTCAATAGTTTTAGATATGCCCCTTTTAAAAGACGGTGTTGTCTATAATTTTGAAAGTTCTTTTTCTGTCATCTTACCTGCATGAACAAAGTCATCAGTGACAATGAGAATGATAACTCCTATTTCGTTATTATAAGAGTTATGTTCCTTTCAAACGGCTTTAATTGGGAACTTTATGTAGGTTCAACCAAAGTATTGCTAATTCCAATAGGGCTCAAATAACTAATATTTGATGTCCATTAAATATGCTTTCCGTCAACATAATTCCTAGACAACAATATATTGGTGCAAAGATTTGCATTCCATCTGTTCAAAAACACACAAGGGGTTAACCTACTTCTAAGAAAAAGTAATAATCTCTTGTAATAACAGATCAGACCATACTTTAAACGCGGAATCGCAAATACGGTGCCACAAATATACACCCGCTGTTCCGGGACTAGTCAACCTCTATCAAACAAGATATAGGCTCGAACAAACAAGATACAGGGATAAAATTGCTTTCGTTTCTTTTCCTGACATGTTATCCCTGCAAACAAGAGGCCCCCGAATGAAGAGAAAAAGTTCTCATATATTAAAACGGACAATGAAAATTCGTAGTGACAATCCTGATTTACCGGGGAGCGGCGCGAACCGGCCAGTCCCGAAAAGTACTGCTTCACCTTTGGCAAATATTTGTCTGAAACGCAAACTTGCAAAAATATACATGTATATCTGTTGTTTTTTTTATATATATCTTGTTTGTTTGAATTATTGTTTCGTCGGCTTGTAGATGAAGCTCAATCAACTTTATACTTTAAATATGTTTTCTTTTTCCCCTGTTAAAAGGAAGCTTATATGGTGTAATAATTAGATCGTCTATTTCTTAGATTTACATGAGCGTGCCCATGAATGATATCAAAATTGAGCTCAAACGTGTAAAACATACCTGCGAAACTTCTAACTCTAATGTCTTACCCCCCCCCCCCCCCCCCCCAAACATACACACTACATGTATGTCACTGATCTTGTACGGTCTGAAGTCATTCTAAAGCAATAACATTATTTTTACAATTACAGTAAAGTAAACAACACATGCAATCATCATAATATGGCGATCGTTTAGAATAAACTATAAGACCACCACCTATTGAAGTAATTTTCAGGCTGAGAAGGAATACTTGTGAAACACCTTTAAAACAGTGACATTATGCCAATTTATTGTTCATAGAAATAGTTAAAAACAAAGATTTTTGTGTATATAAACCTTGCTTTTCTTGCAAATGTGAAAAAAAAAAATTCCGAAAACCGTATAAAAAGACATGCAGATCAACAGAAATATGAAAATAATTCCGCTTTCTCAAAACAAAACACAATAAAGTTTCAATAATTCAGACGCTCTGATTTCGCAAAGGCGATCAGTACATCTGAAGACATTGTTCGTTAAAAAAACAGACACTTCAAAACGAAGCTTGTAATTAGTATATTAGTATGGAACGCCGTTGTTGTCTTGTGAAAACGGCTTTTTAGACTGACGCCCTGCCAGCTGGAAATCGAGAAGACACATCCTGTGGCGTCAATCACTTTTTAACTGTATTATTGCGCTCACAGGTGTGTTTAAGTAAGATGGGTTCTGCGATTACCACGAGATCTTATAAAATGTTTATACAGACGCTGCAAACACAATATGGTAACCTTATTGCAATCTAAGAAATGTTTTACAATGAAATCATTCCAATAAGAAGATCATATTTTTTCTCTAAAATAAGACCTTTTTGGATCAAAATTACGTCTGTTTAAAAAACTTTGACCTACAACCATTTTCTTTTATTTCTTAAGATAACTTCAAATTTATTTGTCAAACCCTAATAGCGACCTTAGAAACATTTTACAGTGAAATCACTTTCTCAAAACAAAACACAACATAGTCGCAATCATTCAGCCGCTCTGATTTCGCAATGGCGATCAGTACGTCTCAAGACATTGTTCGTTAAAAAATTACAGACACTTAAAAATGAAGCTTGTAATTATGATATGAGTATGGAAAGCCGTTGTTGTCTTGTGAAAACGGCCTTTTAGACGGTCGCCCTGTCAGCTGGAAATCGAAAAGACACATCCTACGGCGACAATCACTTTTTAACTGTATTATTGTGCCTACAGGCGAGTTCAAGTAAGCTGGATTCTGCTGTTACAACGAGATCTGATCAAAAAAATTTACACAGACGCTGAAAGCACAATAGTTACCTTATTGCAAATACTTACAAATGAAATCGTTTCAATAAGAAGATCATATTTTTATCAAGTAACTTTTTGGATCAAAGTTACGTCTGATTTGAAAAACTGTTGCCTACAACCATTTCCTTTTATTTCTTAAGATAACTTCAAAATTATTTGGCAAACCCTAGTGGCGCCCTTAGAAAATGTTTACATTGAAATCACTTAGATTAAATAAAAAAGTCTATAAATTTCCAAAATACGAGAAGACAAATACACAGTGTACACTTCCGATAGCGCTGACTTTACACATAGCCATCACGAAGGAGCTGGTTAAAAAGCGGGTAAGAAATTGAATAAAGAGTAAATATTTAATTCTTTCGGAAAAATACGATCGATCACCAAAATTTACGAAAAAAAAGGCCAATCGTGTCACTTCAAACGTCCATTTCAAAGCTTTATTTACATTTTTTGGCCGAAATTCGTGTTACTATGTGAAGTGTATTCATTACTGTATAACGTCATGTAGTTAAATCTTTTCCCAACCCGCTAGTTTTCAAAAAAATTCGAATTTTCATGTGCACTAGAGTGTGACGAGATGGTACGGCTACTAGCCAATTGACAGTCCGGCTACTAGCTTTCAAGATTTGTTATAATTTCACATCTGTACTATCTTTGCAATATGTTTCAAAATGCGACTGTTCTGCCGAAAGAAAATAGTGAAGCAAGTCTATTGTGTACGTATATAGGCGGATTTTTAAAAATATTATTTACGAAAATAGAGAAATCGAAAGTATATTTGTAACAGGGATTGCGGCATACTGCTACAGAGATAATAGGCGATTGAAATTATCAAAATATTTCATTTTAGCCTATATTCAAACTATTTTAGAGATACTTAATAATAATTTATAAAATGACGTCAGAAAAACAACAAAATTGATGAAAAAGATTATTAAGTCAACCCTAGTCAAGGGTCTAACTTTAGGACAATTTCATGGAGAACCGCCTTACTTTAGGACAATATCATGGAGACTTACATAAGAAAGCCATTGTTAATGGATTTAACACCAACTCTTGTTTTCATTTTTTAGGTCTAGTTCCAAACATGAGAAAAAGAAAACCCGTGTTGAATCTAAGAAGAAAATGGAAGGAAATCGAAAGAAAGTTATTCCATATCTCCTCACCACTGAAGACGACAAAGAAAAAAATACGTCTTACGTCTCCATCACCGCTGAAATTATTATCACCTAGATCAACATCTGTGAAACGTTTTCATCCAACATCTTCATCACCCTTCAAATATTTTTCACCTAAATCAACAATTTGCAAAAAAATCTGTGTATCATCAACGAAAGTATTGTTAGCTTCCCCATCACCTATAACATTGCAACTAACATCAGTAATAACTCAAAGTAGTAAAGAAAGTACCCATTGACAAACGGAAACCACTCCAGACTTTGACCAAACACTCCATCAATTGAAAACATTAGTTGAAAATGGGTCGTTTTCAACCAACAATATAGTTTTTAAATTGCTACAAGACTCACTAAGATGGCATGCATGCAGCAATGTGTCAGCCATGCGATATTCGGAGGAAGTACTGTGGTATCATTTATTTTCGCTGTCACAAAATTTCGCGCAATCGCCGAAAAAGACTGTTTCGCGCGGACGTAAATTCGCGCAAATGCAATTTTTCCAAAAAAGGATTATCGATATTTTACTGACCCGTTATCAATACCTTTTGTTTATTTGAACACGTGAGCTAGTCATGTGTCAGTTGGCACTCTGTCAATTACCACTTCCTTTGTTAGTCAGTTATCAGACCGCTGTTTATTCGGCGCCGCTAATTGACACGGGACCCGTTTGATCCATCTATCTAGACTAGTGTTCAGAATCGACTGGATTTTTCAGAATCGATAATCGGAGAAAATCGGCTTGGCTCAGCCGATTGATAATCGGATAATCGGAACATGTTGTTTCATTAGCTGTTTTAGTTTTTGTTATAAACAAATCAGTAGATACTGATTTAATATACATTAAAATGGAAATAATAAAAAAATAAAATGCTATAATTTAAGTTGTCCTGTATTATTATTCTGTCTTAAATATGAGCCAGGTTAATCTGTTTCTGTACAGGTTTAATGTTCCAAACTACTTTCTTACAGTATTTCAGGTCAGACTGTTTAACAGTCACAAAACTTGGCCCTAAGATTATAAACAACTAGTCATACAATTTCAGAGCTTACTGAACCCTACTTTTCAGTTTAAAAGTATCAAAAATCGGAACAGGCCGTCTCTAATGTTGGCATAACTTGTGGCCCAACCCATTTGCTATATTATTTTGTTATTTCGACTGTACATTTACATGTGTGTAAAGTTTATAAAATAGAGCAATAAAATATGTTTAAACTAAAAATCGGAACTTAAATCGAAATTGGCTTTAAAATATCATGGGTAACATAACCGTAACAAGCGTGATGTTGTGGGTGGGGTATTATTTTCATGCCTTTATTGGCATAGGATTTCCTGCAAAGCTTGCAAATGACTCTGCTCATGTCTAAATTTTCTTTAACTGGAGCTCCATCTTTCATTTTTCGGAAGTAAAAATACTTCCAGACCAGGGAAGTCGTCTTTCCCGGGTAAGGAAAAATGTCCTTGTTATTGTTGCCATCCATTACTGTCTTGATGGATTACCTCCCTTCAGAAATAAACGGAAAGAAACTACCGGCAAGGTACTACCGAAAAGAGAGAAAAAATTCATCCGCCTAACCTAGCGACATCGAATCTGAAAAATTCGACTCGATTGTCGCCGATGTTGAAGTTACAGTACTGTGAACGTTTAAGGTTACAAACGAAACGCACGATACGCGATAAACGGACGCACGATACACGATAGACGGACGCACGATATGCGATAGACGGACGCACTATACACGGTAAACGAACGATACACGATATTGCGGATTCATATAATTTGTGGACGAGATTTCTAAAAATTTAAAAATGTTATCAAAATTTGAGATGAATGGTTGAAATTAAATCACATAAATTTGCAAAAGCAAGTAACTTAATCACGTCGCATTATAAAATTAAAAACGTTTGATGAACGATACACGATATACGGACGCACGATGCACGTTAGACGGACGCACGAGACACGTTAGACGGACGCACGATACACGATAGACGGACGCACGATAGACGCAAATTTTGTAACTTTAAACGTTCACAGTACTGTATCCGACTG
Organism: Corbicula japonica; assembly: GCA_038501625.1. NCBI lineage: Eukaryota > Metazoa > Mollusca > Bivalvia > Venerida > Cyrenidae > Corbicula > Corbicula japonica. The sequence goes on along the minus strand of JAZAYU010001254.1, from coordinate 17,598 downwards.
ATTATCGATTGTCGGCGACAATCGGGCAAACACTAATCTAGACCATTCATATCATCATTGGCAAGTTAAATTTCGTAACCGTTTTATGGTATGAAGTGTCAATTTATTGCGAAACAGTTACTCAAAAAAGTGTTGATAAATTAAAAATGAGATGACAACGAATACTGTTTGGTAAAACGTGACCTGACCTAAAAACGCGGACTAAATTGTAATTCAAGTTTTGAAGTAACATTTAACATATTCAAACAGAAATTCGACAGTTATAACTTATTTTAATTTCTTTATTAACATAATTATTCGATACTTCATATTAATATCAAATAGCAAAACGGGCAACTATATATAAAGTGTAGGTCCATTCCGACATAGCACGTTTCGGATACGTATGTGGAACTTTTTTTTTTAATTTTAGCTTAGGTTTTAAATTCGCGCACTAGCCCAAGCGCGAAATACGCGAAAATTAAACCACCGCTAAATAAAATGATACCACAGTAAAACAGTTCTTTTGCCAATATAATCATGTTCAATACATGGTACAATTACAATAAAAATTACAGATATACTTCTGTTCATTATAAACTAATCAGTGTCTAACCTCTCCAAAATTTATAGCTCTCCATGAAATTGTCCTAAAGTGAGACAGTTCTCCATGAAATCGTCTTAAATGTAAAAAAAAAAATGAACACTGAGGCTCCTATTAGCACAGGAAAACGTTCTAAAGTGTTAAATAATGTATGCTGCACCCCGCAAACACAGCAAGGCGATATCTAATTCTCTAAAGCTCCCTAAATCAGTCTGCAGACATTGCAGAGTTTGGACCCCTATGCCGCTGTCCCTTCTTTCACGCTTCAACCACTGCATGGACAGACAAAAACGGACCAGAAGCAGATGTCTGATACAAGCGGCTAGGTGGTTATCTCATACACAATACCTATAATACAAGAAAATGTACTTACTTTACTGAATTAGTGGTCGATGTAAACAAAACAATGCTGTTTTATCACCAATTGACACCACTCTCCATGAAATGGCCGTCTTGAAGCATCGATCTTCTTACTTTAGGTTAGACCCCTTGCTAGTAGAGACTGCTAGTAGCCGGACCATTTGTTTTTTAGACTTTGCTAGTAGCCGTACCATCTTGTCACACTACCAGTGCACATGAAAATTCGAGTTTTTCGAAAACTAGCGGGTTTGGACAAGATTTAATTACATAAAGTGATATAGTAATGAATAAACTTCACATAGTAACACGAATTCCGGCCAAACAATGTAAATAAAGCTTTGAAATGGACGTTTGAAGTGACACGATTGACATTTTTTTTGTAAATTTTTGTGATCGATCGTATTTTTTCGAAGTTAACCTTGTATCACGTTAATTTTTAAAAATCGACGCACTCTATTTCTTGCTAGTCTAAGTATTTAAAGTAAAAGAATTAAATAATTACTCTTTATTTAATTTCTTACCCGCTTTTTAACAAGATCCTTCACGATTTCTATGGCATGTAGTCAGCGCTATCGGAAGTAGGGTCGAACTTTCGAGTGTACACTGTGAAATATGTTAAGACAATTTACAACTGTTACAGTAAAGAAAAACGTAGTTAAAGCTTGAAAATCCCTAAAATTCTATTTGCAATTAAACCAAAAACGAAGTATCGCAAAACAAAAACAGTTCAAATGCCCACATGATCAAAATGATACTGACAATATTCAAGATCCTTTAAAAGATCTTTTAATTATAAAGAGAGAAATCAACAATTTTATTTTTGTCATCCATTTTCGTAACCATGAAATTAAACGCCAAAACATAGCTTTACAAATATCTCTTACTGTATACATGTGTCAGACAATATGATCTTAGATAGTGTTGTTAGTAACTCAATGCTCTGGAAGTCATTTAAATTGATGTTAAGTGTTGCTTTGTTTTTGTGTTTGGCTGCAGAATTAAGAATGTTTTAGGTCAAAATATTTTTCTATACTGTTCTGACTGTTCTTAATGTATAAAAAATAAACATACATTAATACGATTTATTTATGCAAAGTTTGATGAAACTGCACTATTCTGTTAGAGAGATTTTGATATTCTTCCCGTTTTTATCAATCACAGTACGATGACAACTGCCATAGGATATAACGTGACGGTATAAAACCATTATCACGAAGAGGCAGCAACGGCGTACCATATATTTACATTCATTTTTAACCAGCGAAGCTGGTTTTACTAATCACAATTCTGAAATCGGTATCAAACCAACTGGTAAAAGGCGATTTACGCATTTCCGAGAAATCAGAGTAAGTAAAGTAGTCCCCAAGTTTCCGGTTACGTGTTAAAGTTGGTAATAACTACGTCATGTTGATAGGACAAAACCTGTGCGGTGCATCAATGGTCAAATTCATCTGTACGACAGTTTGATTAAATGTAAAATCGGTGCGGTTCATATTTCTAGGACTTGATCGGTGCGGTGCAACAATGGTCAAACATTGTCCGTGACTTTTCACTCACCAAGATATCGTTGGGTATATTCCATATCTCCGTGTCCGTCCGACGTATGGAATATGGGTCGCACTAATTTCTGCTAATTCGAAGCTCAAAATAACATTGAAAACATTTTCTTTATTTTGTCATTTAAAGCCATTTCACTATTGGACTGTTTGTTTCACGAAATATCTTTTTTTATCTTTCATAATAACGATAATGATAAATTTCCATCTTAGCATATTTTTCTTCAATTGTTCACTTTATGAAACCAATGCGCAAATGCTTTCACTTGAAATTTTAAAGACATATTGCGAACATTTGTTTATTATTTGATGGTAGGCGTTCATGAGCGTTTAAATCACTGAACATGAAGCAATCATCATTGCTAAATTTGTTTATATATATTGGATTTCCACATATAAGCTTGATCAGTAAAAAAAACTATTGAGATGTGTACAATTTTACATAATTATTTAAACTACTATACCGGATATTACTCGTATAGAAATAAAGACATGTAAGATTTACAGATCTATGTATTCGAAACTTGCTACGAGCAAGCCCGGTACGTGTCCGGCTATCACGTGATCTAAAATTTGTGATTACTGGTCAGAAAAAAAAATGATCATAAAAGCGAACAGTTTAAATCCTAATCAGATCGCACAGATGTGCCAGCTGATAAGGATCTAAACTGTTCGCACAAGCTATGAAGGTATATCTATGGAGTAAAGGGTTAACAGAAGCCTTCATCCAGATAATACATGGGAACCCTTATTTCCACTATCATTTAGACAAGAGGAAGTTCTTTGCGAGTAAACCAAGTTTTTTTGCTTTTTCGTAAATGGATACATGTATGAGAATCATGGCACTCTTAATAAGGAAAATCGCTTCGCTGGTTTTCTGTACTTTCAGGACTTTGATTGTAAAAGGGGATAGGCAAGTAATTAAAAGTCCTTCGATTTATAAAACATATACCTGATTTTGTAGCTCGATATCATAAAACATAATTTCACTTTGCCAAGTGTGGAAGAAATACCGTTAAAGCACTGTTAACTAATTTCATTAGAAATTCCGATTGATTTTGGATTTGTTTACAATACAAAAGCGCCACCTGTCGGTCAAACATTTTTATAGCGATGGCACTAGAAGTTCGTTAGAGCAGTGTGACACTGATCTATGACAAAACGTCTAGATGATCTAGATTAAACACAATAGCACTGAATTGCACCGTCGAGAAGTCTTCTACCATAGGATGGAAAATAAAACCTTATTAAGCAGGTTTTGGAGCGACTTACTTATGCTTGAAAATCTCGTGCATATCTATACATGTTAGTTGAAATGTATTAAAAACATTCAAGATTTATTGTATGTATTGATATGGCAGAACCATAACTTAACTTAATAAGCAACAGTTCTGAATATGATCTTGATGCAAATTAGTCATATAACATGTTGTAAAGGTAAAACAATAAAGGAAATGAAATATTGACGAAATTATATATTTTTACTTGTATGTCGTCTTATAATTATTTAATCTACACGTACATGTAAATAAATGCATAATATTATATAATCTTATACCTTTTTTTCTTCAGGTTTTCCAGGCTGAGAAGGTTTCGGGGACACTTCATATTCCTTTAAGCGCAGCGGTTGCGCGCACAGCCAACTATACAGCAGTTTCCAAAAAGACCATCTACCGTCTTCAGAAGGAACCTCCAGTACTAACAGTACTAAGAGAAATCTCGCACCGACAAGATCCCAGATCTAGATGAACTTTATCAGGGTGTTCTGAAGAGAACTATTCAAGAGATTCTGATCCATCACAAGCGCGTGCCCACCGTAAATTTTTCAGCAGGTTCTTCTAGAGAAAATCAATTACCAAGGTAGTCCGACTCATTTGCGCCGTATGTTAAGGCAACTACAAATGCGTCTATCTGTTTTTAATTTTATACAGTGTCCATTCAAATTATCAGATAATTGCATTGATTTACCGGTCGTCAATAACGTCACTCTCAAGTTATCATTAAACAATAATTGTAGCTGTAGTGATTTTGTTGGTGACATTGTTCCACCTCGGTTATAAGACATTCCTTCCGAAATATTTATCATTTTCACGACAAATATGAAATTCATTTTTAAGGGGTCGCAAACATTGCAAATGGCGAAAACAGGCTACAATTTCAAAAATGAATTTTCGGGGAAATACTTATTGCCACCTAAAGAAATGTATTTAGCTAAGGATGTATTTAATGTTTGCAATGTCAATTTAGTCTAATTCATGTTCTAATTACCAAGCACATACTAAAACAAAAGAAAAACCGTTTGCATGCGAACTCTGAAATTCATGGACAATATACCAAAGCAACTCATGCATGAAATAAGTATATGCTGGTCTACAATGTTTAGTGCCAATTCATCAAAATAATGTTAGAGTTTTCAAGAAAAACCTACTTCCTGTTTCAAATCTACTTTCGGTTTGAACCAGGAAGTAAGTTTTCCGTGAATTGCTTGAAAACCGTAACATTATTTCGACGAATTGGCACTAAACATTGTAGACCAGCATATATTAACTATGTTAGTTAAAAAATATTTTATTTATGCTAAGCACTCCAATATAAAAACTGACTCAGTAAAAATATAATCAAGCATTACAGAACTAAATAGTTGAAAGAAAACGTCACAAATATCTTCAGATGTTTGACACTCAAAATATTGAAATTCAATTTAAATTTCATTGATGACCCAAATAACCTCTCCTACAATAATTTTCACAGATATGTCATTCTACATATTAAATACATGTACATATTTAAATTAAATTCAGATAGCAAAATACGGATTCAGTATAACTTTAAATTGTGTAAAACAATTTGGATTTTCAGATGCTTAAATGTCATTTGTTATTCCAATTTAGATCTTTATTTCCCGAACGTTTTTCACTTTATAAAAAAATCACTCTTTATTGCGAATTTTCGAACTCCTGTTCTTCTTCAGTAACAATACAGAATTGTAATGGGTTTTTCCGTTGACAAACAAAAACACACATCTACTTTAATATGTAATTGGGTTAGTTTTTACTTTAAACTTCGATTGAAATCGTGCGTTGTTCTGGAAATTCGAAGCGAAATATCTCTATATGACTATCCTCTCATTTCAGCAAAACGTATATTACAGTATATGGGGTTACGTAGTTCTCGTCAAGTGCCAGTTCACGTGTATGTTTTACCAGCTAGCATTGAAGAATGATTTTACACCTACCTATCTCGTTTATTTCTCGAATGATTGTCCACATTTATCATTAAAATATAATAATATACTGTATCTTATATAAAAAAAGACAGTAATGAATGTATTAACATTTTTCACCTGAAGTCTGCTAAGTTTGTTGAATATATCGCAGTTTTATCATTTTACTTAAGATTATGAAAAGGGAACTTTAAAAGTCACCGAACACGAAAATATTGCATGCTCGGTTTAATTGAGCCTCTTCATGGGCAGTATAGGAAATGCATAATTTATTACAACGCCGCCCCGGGTTGAGCGTAACTCAATATTTACATAAAAACAGTTAAAGTTTGATCCATCCCAAGCGATGTTATGCATAAGGCGGTGATCATGGAACCTTCAATGCGGTATTTTCTCGTATTTTACTGCCCACGAAATCATGTACGAAATCATCTTATATTTTAAGAGAATATTTTGAGACAACTGAAGTTTAACACAAAATGTATTCGTTATGGCTTGAACTTGAGGGTAGAAAGTTTATTGATAAGTGAAGAACATCCAACTACAGAAAACTTGGTTTAATTGTTATTTCATGGAGTCCATTATCACCGACCTGGTCTGTGGACCCTAGCATCAACTTCATCTTGGCTGACAATTTACTAACTAATCATTACACAAACTAAATCGTTGCAGTAGCTCGTCTGTCTGCTCAAGCAGGTATACGCACGTCGACTTTTTAAATGTCTATGAGGCCTTAATGACATCTAAAAACACGCCGTCCTTGGGCAATTACGATCAACATGTTACAGGCCCGGATATACCGAGGAGCGGCGCGGACTGTCCAGTCCCGACTCGGCCCTGTAAAAATCGGTCGTTTTTTAATCAAAATGACAGATCTACATAAAGTACTACGCTATTGCTAGTAATTTCTCAGCTTTGCAATACTGTTAAATTCTTTTGTTTATATGTTTGTACGCTTTTGCATGCAACATTGTTGAGCTGATGGGTGGGTTGGAGTTATTTCACCAAGACAATTTGTACTTTTTTGTGATACGAGAACCTGTTGGGGCAAGTGTGAGGTTGGTGCACCCTAGAACCTGGTTTAAACCCCCAGATGAAATTTGTTTTGCCACTGACCGTACCAAGGCGGTAACCCCTCTGGTTCTCACTTTCGTTATTTGTTTGTGGCGTCCATTTTGAAACTGATTATTGTATTACCATGCTCTTTTTCCCCTCTACTTTTTGGCTGTGTGGGAAGGCTGTGTATGCTGGATGTGGCAATTCCTGATATGCATATTTCATTCTTCTTCATCAAGCTTTTACACTTGCACCTTCACATACAAGATACAATATGAAAAATTTTCATCTTACACCATTTACATGAGTTCGTGGGCAGTACGCATTTCCATTGATGTTCATGAACAGGCTCAATCAAACCGAGCTGCAATATACTCATATTTGTCGTATGCGGTAGCGTTCAGAGTTTTCTTTCATCTATGTCATAAATATAGACATTCTGTACACGTCGCTGATAAGGTGGCGTCGATATTTAAACGCAATCAAAATATTTACTGTTTCGCCATGGCCAGTGTTTGTCTGTACTTTGCAAAAAATTGATGTTCTAATATCCTGTTTCTGTTTGCACTACTCTTTCATAAGTTTAATGTTAAGGCTTAATCATTTAATATTTTAAATTAGATACAAAAAGAGCTGACATAGTCTTGTTAACAGTAAATATTAATATCGTCGAACAAAGCAGTAATGCGATATTGTATCCTTCACTAAGTTTGTTGTACATGTATTAGCAAATATTTGGACATTTGTTAAAGCGAAAAAGATGTTGATATTTGTTAAAAAGGTCAGGTTTACCTCCTTTTTCATAAATAATGATGAGATCGATATTTTGTACATATTAAGTCTCAAACAGATGTTTTGAATTAGTTAAAAACTGAGTATAAATATTCAGTTTCAAAAGAATGCCTGCGCTTTTTACATTTCACTAGAAGATTTTAACAACACTGATCGTTATTTAATATAATGTATTTGGTCGCTGTGACAAAATCAAACCTTTCTGTCTTATCCTTTATTCTGAATTGTAACATTACGATTTAACAACCTTAACCATGCTCTCTCCCTCTCATCTTCTTGACTGTGTGAGGAGGCTGTTTTTTCTGAATGTGGCGATTCCTGATATGTATATTTCACCTTTTTATATTGAAAATACTGCATTATACACCACTGACAGAGGGTCTGACCGATCGCGTTGAGAGTCGTGTTTTATTGAACTCTTATCTCAGAAAGCCGCTTTTCCGAAAAGAGAACATCGGGCGGATTTGCAAGCAGAATCACTCCATGTTTTAGTAAAAGCTCATAAAACAGTTTTTATTTTTAAACAAGAGCTGTCACTGGAATTGACATATGCCCCCGAAATGCAGCTTGAAATCAAATAGGTATACATATGTAATAAATAAACATATGTAATGAAAAATATGCTTGTGAAAGACGAAGCATACTGCATGCATATAATGTGAAAGATGAAAGGATCATAATTATGTTTCAAGTCTGTAGTAAATATATAGTTAAATAAAGTTAAATATTAATATGAACAAGAGGTCCATGATGGCCCTTTATCACTCACCTGAGTGCAACGTCTCGGTGAACATTTACATCAAGTTATTTTAAAATCCAATAAGAAACAACAAATCTACAGCTTGGAAAAGAAAATGCTATTTTTCGTAACAGTGACCTTGACCTTTGACCTACAGGCATGGGTATTGTAAGCAACACATCCCTTTGTCATGGTGAATATTTTTGTAAAGTTATTTTGAAATCACTTCATTCATTAGGAATTAACAGCCAAGACAAGAAAATGTTATTTTTAGTAACAGTGACCTTGACCTTGGACCAACAGGTATGGGTATTGTACGCGAAAGTACACCTTGTGATGGTAAACATTTGAGCCAAGTTATTTTAAAATCCAATGAGAAATAACTAATTTACAGCATGGACAAGATTTTTCTATTTATAGTAACAGTGACCTAGTTTTTGAACCCAGGTGACCCATATTCAAACTCAACCAATTAATAACTGGGACATATGTCCTGACCAAGTTTCTTTACAATCTGAGAGTAAAATTGTGACCACTATAGTGTAAACAAGAAAATTCTATTTTTAGTAACAGTGATCCAGTTTTTGGACCCAGATGACCTATATTCGAACTTGTCTGACAAATCATTAGGACAAACATCCTGACGAAGTTTCATGACAATCGGAGCAAAAATGTGACCTCTAGAGTGTTAACAAGAAAATTCTATTTTAAGTAACAGTGACCTAGTTTTGGGACCCAGATGACCCATATTCAAACTCGTCCGAGAAATCATTGGGACAAACATCCTGACCAAGTGTCATGACAATCAGAACAAAAATGTGACCGCTAGAGTGTTAACAAGAAAATTCTATTTATAGTAACAGTTACCTAGTTTTTGGACCCAGGTGACCCATATTCAAACTCGGCCTAGAAATAAATGGGACAAATATCCTGACCAAGTTTCATGACAATTGGAGCGAAAATGTGACTGCTAGAGTGTTAACAAAAAAATTCTATTTATAGTAACAGTGACCTAGTTTTGGGGATCAGGTGACCCATATTCATACTCGGCCTAGAAATAAATGGGACAAATATCCTGACCAAGTTTCATGATAATTCGAGCAAAAATGTGACCGCTAGAGTTTTAACAAGAAAATTCTATTTATAGTAACAGTGACCTAGTTTTTGGACCAGGATGAACCTTATTCGAACTTGTCCGAGAATTCATTGGGACAAACATCCAGACCAAGTTTCATGACAATCAGAGCAAAAATGTGACCGCTAGAGTGTTAACAAGAAAATTCTATTTTTAGTAACAGTGACCTAGTTTTTGGACCCTGATGACCCATATTAAAAGTCCAAGAAATCATTGGGACAAACATCCTGACCAAATTTCATGACAATCGGACAAAAAAATGTTACCTCTATTGCGTTAACAAAATTTACCTTAGGGTTAGGGTTTAGGGTTTAGGGTTAGGGTTAGGTAAAAAGGCCCATAACTCAGCCAAAAATAATCCGATCAGAAATTTCTTTGGATATGCATAACAAGTCTTGGTGACAAACACTCCTGTGAAGTTTCAATGAAATCCCTCAAGCGGTTTGGGAGAAGAAGCGAGGACAAGATTTTGCTTCAAAGGGCCATAACTCAGCCAAAAATAATCGGAGCAGAAATTCCTGACGAAATGCACAACTAGGCTTGGTAACAAACATTCCTGTGAAGTTTCAAAGAAATCCCTCAAGCGGTTTCAGAGGAGAAGCGAGGACAAGATTATTTCGGACGGACGGACGGACGGAAGGACGGACGGACGGTCCGATTACTATATGCCTCCCTTCGGGGGCATAAAAATACTGCAAGCAATATTACCGCCAACTTTAATATATTTTATTATTGTATCTCCGATAAATTGAACAGGCAGCTTTTCCGTCCAACAAATAATGATGACTTTCATACAATTTATTCTGGGGACAACATAATAAACATTTTAAAAAATTGAAAGAGCAAAGTATTTCTGTACGTAGGTCTTAGCGCTAAAACGTTTACGTTATAAAAATGCTTTTGGTAAATCTTTCAGTTCGTCACCATATCATTTACTAAATTGTGAACCTTGAAAAGTATGTGAAGTTACAATATTTTTCTTAGTGCTTTAGTGCTTGAACAGTGAAACGTACCGTTATTTTGTTTATCGGAATTGTGTATCCTTCAATTACATTACACTTTAGAAAACCTTATTGAGAGGTGTTTAATATACGACTCAAAATTACGGACGGACAAGGAAACCTATATTGGGCCTCCTTTCTCAAATTGGGGGCATAAAATGAACTATGACAAGCATCGAACAAGATAAATAATAAAAATATTGCAGGCAGACTGGTTTGATTTTAGCCTTCTTATGCGAAGTAATGGACATGCATGTTACTGTTCATGTCGCCTAGATACACAGTAACCTAGATTGTCATCATGTAATTACAGAATCAATTAAAATATATTGAAAATGATTTCCCATTGAATATGACTTCTTTCTCGCAAAATGATTTCCCATTGAATATGACTTCTTTCTCGTAAAATAACATGTTTGCCACAATTCAACGACACAAAATGTCTTTCACAATTAACAACAAAATCTTTAACACTGTGGTCCCGGTTTAGTACGTTGATACAAAACGGTTGTTTCTCCTGAGGCACCTCTTTCAAGTAGCTGTACGATAAGTCGCTTTCTAAGAACCCATGCCATCATCACTTTATCGATGGTGTCGCATATTTCAAAACGATTTTCTTTCCTGAATGTGTCGTTTTTGATACACACTTCGATGTCTTTTTCATCAACTAAATATAAAGTTAACGCTTGTTTTAAATTATAACAAAATACAGTTTCTGTTTTGAAATATTCTAGCTAAACAATATATACAATTATGAGAATACGAAATTTTTAAATTAAAACAATTTTATATTAATACTGAGAGAGCGAGTAAACGAGAAAGGGATAGGGGGAGAGGCTGGGAAGAGTTTATCAAATTCAGATTTGGCACAGACGAATAGATGGACATAACGACGGATATAATGGGATTTAATGACGGCAAAATATAATTACTCAGCCATTCATGATCGGTGACGTTGTCGCCGTGACGGTGCGGGTTCGCTCCCAGCTCGAGGCACTATCATTTGAAATTCACAGTAGCACTATTTGTGCAGTCTGGCGGCCGTAAAAAGTCTCCCTGTACATACAGTCAGTACTGTTATAAGTAAAATAACCCATTACCCGATGTCATGCAGTGATTGTTACGTATATCAGGGCTATCCGATCAACCTTTTTTGTGGTTGTCCCGGTTAGCTCAATTGGTTGCGTCGCAGTGACGGTGCGGGTTCGTTCCCAGCTCGAGGCACTATCATTTTAAGGGACAAAAGTCACACAAGACGACTTTACAACACCAAACTTTGTTAAAACCACTTATGCATCAACTGGTCAAATTATTAGAAACATATTTCATTGATAATTTTGAAAAATATATTCGGGATCAATGAAAATGATAACAGAAATTACCAACATAGAATTGTAAAATATTAAAATGTAACACAGAAACTTCATTATTAACATACCGTTGTTAAACAACTGCATTTTTAATTCATCCAGGTTTTGACAAAATGCCACCGGCACCTGTCTGATGTCATGGATTGTGTCTCCTTCTTCGATGAACTCCAAAAATATCTCTTCGTCAGTGTAATAAGCTAACTTAACATCATCATCACTTCCTTCAACATAACAACGCGGCTTTGGATTACCTTCAGCTTCCATATGGCCTGATACAAAATTCAATAACCTTTCAACAGTGATATAGTCATTCCTAGTCGCCCAGTAGTCTTCACAATATTTGCAATTCTTTTCATCTTTTTCACACGTGTTTCCGTGTGTTTTTGCCTGCAAACCCTTGATAAGGTACTTTGTAAATAGGCTTTCTTTTGCTCGAATTGGAGCACCTTCGTCACGTCCGCAGGAATTTAATTGTACAATCACCTTATTCGATGGAAGTGTTAACTTATCTGCAAAACAGCGATCAAGCATAACAATTATTTTTTGTACATTTTTCAGCTGTGATAACATTTCCTGAAAACTTCTGAGTGTCAAATAATCCTTTTTTGATGCAAGCTGAAAAAAGTTCTCACCATTGTTACCGCCATGACAGGAGAAATACACTACCAATGTGTGAATATCCATCTTACTAATTTCCTCTAAAGCCGCTACTACTAGCGGTAAAAGTTGTTCTTCGCTCGCCTTTCTGCCCGGTTCCTTCAATGCAACCGTTTTGATATGTTCTTCCCTACAAATAGGTAAACATATTATATTTAAACGTACAAATCGTTCAATAAGAATATAGCTCAGCTCAGTGAGATCCTTCTTTTTTACGACTCATATATTTTCATTGATTGATTATAAATTTATTAACAACATAAAGACTGAACTAAGTTTCAACAATATAATTTGAAGACAATCTCTTGGTCACAGAAATAACATGAATTTCAAACATTAAATTTATATAAATTATATGTCATCAAACATAAGGTCAATATCGGATCTTAAACGATACATCGTTTCTTTTAGATGTTTATATTAAGAAATGGTAAGACCAATCATGACATGCCCTAGCCGTACACAAATTTATACTAGTTTGAATAAATAAAGTTATATGACAGCAATATTGATTAACTGTGTACATATATTTTGAAATGATTTTTTTTCATTCTTCTAATGGACCATACATTTCCATTTCAACATGAAACAATTGAATATCAATACTTATATCGTGTTATATCGTGTTAGGTATAAAAGGGTGTTTTATAATAGACAATTCCAATTTGGGCCATAATTTTTCGTCCGGTTTCCTGAATAAAGGGGTTTCAGGATTTTATGTTTGGTGTTTGACAATTTGTCCGATTTAAAGGGAATTTCCAGATTAAAGGGGTTCCGATATAAAGGGGTTTCAGTGAATGTTGACATGAATAATCAAATCATAAGATTGGACTTGCTTCACAGTTCAACTAAACCAAGCAATACCTTATGCCCATAACTAGTGGTGCTCTAGAAGTAAACACGTTCCTCATTTTTTCCATATCACTCTTAAATGCATTTGCATTTTCATCACTGTTCGTGTCATTGCCAGCGACCAACAATGCTCCCCAGCCAGAACCTTCAATAAAAGCAATGACCATTTATCGCAGATACCTTCAATGTACTGGTGGGTGATGTTTTATATGTTAGTCCGAAATATCGGAAGCGATTGTTTGAAATTCTACAACACGTAATTAAGCAAGTCAGTTAGAGTTAATATAAATGGCTTGAATAATCTGGGTCGGAGAAAAAAAGAATTTAACATTCTCTCCGGCGGCGGATAAAATGCAAGTCAATAAAACTTTGCCCCCCCCCCCCCCCAACACCCCCCCCCCAACACCCCCCCCCACCCCCAACACCCCCCCCCCCCCCCCAAACAAAATGTTATTTTTGTATCTTTATTTTACATACGATAAGAAATGTTAGAAACGTAAAAAGTAACAAGATCTAAAAATTCCCTACACTTCTATTAACATCTACACACAAAATTTAACAACACAATAATTAAAGTAATCATCTAACCTATGATCGGTTTAAGTGTGAAGCTGCACCAGTAACAGGTCACTGGATTCAAGAATGAATTTTTCTCGCATGCAATACAAAGTCTGATAGTGTTACGACAGTTTTGTTGATGTTTCATCTGTTTTGCTGCCTCGGATCCTGTAACATGTTAGCCATCTCAATCGTGATAGTTGCCAATAATATTTTTTCTTACTCTTAACAGTTTATGCGTCCAATGAAACAATTATTCTAATCTTAACAGATAACAATGTCTCATAATACAGTTCAAAATAATATATTTAAAAGAATGAAATTGTGAGACATTACTGCCTACAAGCGTATTTATACGATGCAGGAAGTCAAACAATGATTTTGAAAGTGATTGATTTATATGAAAAGGGGCTTGTGAAAGCCAATTTTCTTTAATAAATTTGCATACTTGAACATTGTCAAAACATGTAACACAATTTCCAACTAGTTATGAGAAAATAAAAGATAATTCGAATAGATGAAAAAGTAATATACGCATATGAGGCATATATCAGGAATCGCCACACTCACAAAACACAGCCTCCCTACGCAGTGAAAAAGAAGAGAGGAAAAGAGAGAGAGCATGTTTGTTATAAGTATGTCAATAGCAGGCCACTTGGAATGGTCAGTGGCAAAAAGAATTGCTACTGGGGGTTTAAATCAGGTTCTAGGGTGCACCAACCTCACACTTGCACGGGTTCTCGTATCACAAAACAAGTACAAGTTGTCGTGGTGAAATAACTCCAACCCACCCAACGGCTCAACAATGTTGCATGCAAAAGCACACAAACATATAAAACATATGAAGATAATAGCATTGCAAAGCCAAGGGGCGGGTACTCAATGATCTTACCGAGTACAGAGCTCCTGCAGTAAAATCAGCAAGAACACGATGACGGTGATAAAAGATACAAATCAAGCTTCTAGGTTCTTTTAAGAAAAAATTTCCACACAAATCTTCATAAACTGTTAAACCCCTGCCACATTCGTGCAACCAAAGAGGTAAACATAATGATCAACTGTAGAAAGATTAATCAACAGGCCTACAGAGCGCTGTAAAATATCATGTTGGTAACCTTTCTTTTTTAAATTTACATATGTTGTTATGAATTATAGGGAGAATTTAACATTGCTTTTTATCTTCTTAAGGGCTTACCACTATCCTCCCAATCACGTTCATCGATAAAAAGAAAATTATCAAAATCTCAATAATTGCAAAATGCAGTTCAATGAAACTTTGCACAAATAATTGTTAATAGGTATCTGTATTTTGCATACAGTAAGACACATTAGAAAGTAAAGAAACAAGAAGGCCATGATGACCGTTTATCGCTCACCTGAGTACAACAAAGTAATTTTTAATTACAGTGACCTAGACCCAGATATTCCATATTCGAACTCTTCCGAGAAATCATTGGAACAAATATTCTGACCAAGTTTCACGACAATCGAAGCAAAAATGTGACCACTAGAATGTTAACAAGTAAATTCTATTTTTAGTAATAATGACCTAGTATTTAGACCCAGATGACCCATAATCGAAATCGTACGACAAATCACAGGGACAAACATCCTGACCAAGTTTCATGACAATCGGAGCAAAAGTGTGACCGCTAGAATGTTAACAAGAAAATTATATTTTTAGTAACAGTGACCTAGTATTTGGACCCAGATGACCCATATTCGAAATCGACCGACAAATCATAGGGACAAACATCCTGGCCAAGTTTCATGACAATCGGAGCAAAAGTATGACTGCTAGAGTGTTAACGAACTATGTGTTAACGGACTACGGACGACAGACGACGGACGACGGACATTTATCGATCCTAATAGCCAGCTCAGGTGAGCTAAAAAGCTAAACCTAACCATTCCTTAAAATTCTATTTCACAAAAACTAAGCGATACAAAATAAACTTTTTAATTCCCACGTGAGTGCAATGATACTGACAAGAAATGTTGTGTACTTTGCAAAAAACTTTCAACTACTAAACGAAAAATCTGTGATTGTCATCCGTTTACGCGACCAGGAAGTGACCAGGAAATTGAAGGTCAAACACACTTTTACAAATAAAACTTTTATACATTTTACAAATGTTAGTCACGAGGACACAATAAATTGTTGCCATTATCATATTACTCATGTGGGCATTTCACATTATGTTTTGTGTTGTTTAGTTTTTGTGAATTTATGTAAATAGAATATGATTTAATGTTTAAATCTCGCTATTTTTCTTTACAGTTCTAACGTGTCTTACAGAATACTGTAAATGTCAGATTGCTAACTATGAGTAAAAAGATGTGCTATGTTAAAAATTAATACTGACCATCCGGATTGATCATACACAATACACACTTGTTGGATTCCGATAAATCCATTACAGATGCGTTTAAGACAGCCTGAAATGTAATACAAATTTTCCGGGAAAAATAGACAAACTTGCAACCAAGATCTATAAGCTAAACCTTTATTTCTACAACTTAGGAAATCTAACACTGAAGATCGAGGGGCGTTCGAAAAATAATGTTAACGCAGTTATATTGCAGAACATATATAGATTTTCAAATGTTTTGTTTTTTAGATGCAGCAATCACTCAGTTATCAGTTTCAAAAAGGGAAATGATTAAGAGTTTAGATTAATATTATTTATTGGAATCTCACTATTTGTACAAGGATATACTGCTTGAGTAATTATATTTGATACAAGGTAGCTAGCTTAGTCGGTAGCGTTGTCGGAATTGCATTGCTAAGCGCTGTCGCCGTGAGAATGCGGGTTCGCTTTTTAGTACAGGCAATATCATTTGGCATTTTTACAAATTCCTGTGTCTATGTAAACTCACAAGTGTTGTAACAAAATCTTGTCATTTCTCATTATTAAAACTTAAATCCCCTGTTTAGAATTATGAAGACGCCAGAAATGCAGATCAAATTAATTTTATATTCAAATGGACAAGTCTTAAACGTTCTTACAGAAAAAAAAACTTTTAAAACAAGTTTATCGGTATAACAAATTAAGGAAACACTGTTGCAAGTTTTATCGCCGTATTGATTAAAACAATACAGGTGCAGTTTAAAATCAATATTTTTATGGAGATTTAACTTATAAAACCAGAAAAAATGGAATGTTAATTTCTCCAGGTTACTTTGAAAAACCATACGTATATTCTAAAAAGAAACTAAGGTTTACAACATGATATTCTACAGGGCTCTGCAGGCCTGGTGATTTAGCCATCTCTATAGAGATGATCATGCTTACGTCTTTGGTTGCACGACGTTGGCAGTGTTTTGAGAGTTTAAGGGGAAACCTTGTAAAAGAACCTAGTAGCTCAATTTGGTTCATTTTTCGCTGATTTGATTTGACTTCAGGTGATCTGGTCTCGGTAAGATCATTGAGTACCAATCCTTTGCTTTACAACTCTTATTAGCGGTTAGGTTTTATATAATTGTGTTGGATTGGAGTTATTTCACCAAGCGTGTTCTTGTTTATTGATTTGAGAACCTGTTGGGGAGTGTGAGGTTCGTGCACTCTAGAACCTGGTTTGAATCCCTAGTGGCGAATTGTTTTGCCACTAACCATTCAAATACGGTTGCACTCGGGTTCTCATTTTCTTAAATTTTTTAGGGCGTCTTGTTTGTAAATGATATTCTTTTAAAGACATACTCTCTTTTGCTCTCT
>JAZAYU010001253.1:0-67422 GCA_038501625.1 Corbicula japonica | reverse complement strand
TATTAGTTTTTTCTTATGCATTTTATTCCAAAGAGATACTCATTTAGGCATATTTTATTTTATTTTCTATCTTGAAATATTGAAATACATGTATAATTTCCTTTGAAATTCTACAACATTCAATACAACTTTAAGATGATGAACAATTTATTTGCCTACAATTTGTAGATTATGGTTTTTATATTTATTTTAATGTGATAACATTAATGTACCTTTCTCGATAAGAGTAAGTTCAATGCAATCCCTTCTAGGATACGTATATCAACTCTTAATTGCTTCTCCAGGCTTCCACTCTCTCTGTATATATCGTCCACTGTAAGGTCCTGCATGTCCTGCATTACCAGAGGAAATGCTGCTGATGCCGCTTTAGCAGCTTCCTCGAGTGCTGCAGCCTGTCCAGTTTCATTCTTCTTGTCAGTCTTAGGGACTAACAATAGCACTATACGACTGAAGTACCTGAAATAAAATTTACCATGTTATTCCCAAACAGTTAAATTTTGAATCCCATCAGTCTTTATGAAATTGATGTATTTTTCAACTTCACTGTTACTGCTGCTTGTATCATCTGTGAATAAGGACCGGAACTTCTGTCTTTTAGATGGAGTGTTTTCTGTCTCTTTTCTTTGCTTCTTTGCAGGGGTTGATGTTGTATCTCTAAATGTGAATCTAGGAGAAGCCATAACTGCCAAAAATATAAGAAAAAGTTAAAACATAATTATATCAAATATAATTTTTAAAAAACTGTTAACAACCTTTTGGTACTGCATGAACTTGTTTGTATCTTTTTTCATATAAATTACTGTGTGACATTAGATGCCTAATGTGTGGAACATGATGGCATTTCTTGTTATTTCTTAGATGTTTGAAATTGTATTCACTATATCCTGGTTTTGAAATTCAATTTTCAAACTACCGGTAATATCTTATTCTTCTGGAAGACGTGATAGAACAGAAGCTCATAAGGATGTTGATTGTTTACTTCATCAGGTTATTTTTTGCCAGGTCAGACACATTGCAAAGTTTCTGGTATCCCATGCAATTCAACTTGTTTGGTGTATGTCTTACACCTCTAAATTTTTACTCAACCACAGCAGACATAGCAAATACAAAATTCCATTTTATGTCTTTCATCTGGCAGTGTCCTGATCATTGTTTTTTGGCATGCCTGTATTGAATATTTTGGTAAGTCACTACATCATCATCAAAATACTGTTAATACTGTGCAGGAAAATTTCACCTCTAAATTTAGAGGTGAAATTCCACTGCTTATTTACAGTAGTTCTTGTTCTGGTTATGGCATGCGGTTAGCATGTTACAATTACTTAAACCATAGGTTTAACTGTTAAACCCAAAGTTCAATTGACTTAAACCTAGGGTTTAGGAGTCTTTATAATGTAGTTTCAACTTTTTGGAATTAAGACTGTAGTTTAAGACCTTGAACTATAATGTTTAACAGTAAAACCCTATGTTTAAGACTATTTAACCTATAGATTAAACTTTATTTCTGTTAAACATAAAGATTAAGGTCTTAAACTTTAGGTTAAACAGTTAAACACATAGTTGAATACTTCGTTTCACTGTTTTATCTTAAACCTATGGATTAAGACTTTGAACTATACGCCTTTCAAATAATTCGACAAATTTTTTGTTTACCTCCCCTGTCCAGTCACGTGACTGCTCTACGGGAAAAATGATAGTTCGCTGTGTTAACTTAATAGGAATATGTACCTAAAACTTTCTTATTTATTATATAATTCTTTTTTGAAAAATATATATTCTAGTTGAGTTAGTAATAAAACATCAGCGTCCTGATATATTTGATAATAATTTTTATTATTTAATCATATTGGTTTGACGTTTCTTATTGGATAAAACGTGATCACATGATATGTGATAAATTTTGATATTGACTCGTAGGCGGAGTCTATATCAAATATTGACCTGGGCAAAATATTACACACGCGAATGGCTTAGGTATGAAATACGTCACAGCGCTGTGACATCACAAGGAAAACAACCGTTGTAAACAAAAATGGCGCCGACTGGTAAAGACGGAAAAGTAAAACTGCTGCTAAAAGGACAGTTGGAATACATAACTGGCTCAATTTATGATATTTGGGCATTGCACTGTGTAATTATATCAGGCAATGCTTCATGGTAAAGTAATGTTGCCAGTTGCAGCAGCTAAACTGAAAAAAACATACTTTATGATAAGGCACAAAGAAACGTGAAAATAATTATTTTGTAAATAAGAATTATTTTAAAATTAAGATTTAATAATAAAGCAATTGTCGCATTTCAGTTTCGGTCAATATGGTGATTTATCGACCTGTCGAAGCAATATCGACCTCGTGCTACGCCCTCGGTCAATATTGCTTCATCAGGTTGATAAATCACCATATCGACCTCACTGAAATGCAATAATTGTATAATAAAACAGCCAATTTTCTTTGACTAAAAGTGTCCAGTCATTATTCTTCGCGTTAAACACTTAACGACTTTAACTAACAGCCAGTGTTCTCTCAACTGCTTAATTGATTTCGTTTCCAGATTAGCGTGTCTAATCAACTGCATCATGTTATGGATATGTCGGCAGCGATTGATTTTGAAGGCCGCATGCCGTAAAGATGTCAAATTGTCGCACACAAGGGGTCACCTGTCAATTACTTAAAGGGGCAGATATCATTAACAAATAGAGATCGTGTATTTACTATTTGCTAGGTATCTACACCTCCCAATTATTAGGTATATCGGAGTCCTTTAATTAATGGATGTGTCAGAAATTGTATTTGATTTATTAATTATGAGGATTCTTAATACACATTACGACACATTATAGAAATAAAAGCCGTCAATATTAGAAACAAATCTTGGCAAATCATTTTATTATGTTAATAAAGCGTTCGGGCTTTTATTTTTATTTTATTTATTATTATTTATATATATCTATTTTATTTTATTTTTTATTACAAACTGTCAAACCTAAGTAATCTAAATTGGATATATTGTGATATAAATGTTCCCATCTTAATTGAAAGCCAGCATCTGAATCCTTGAATTTTATTCTATGAATGATACTTCTACAACAAACAATCAGATTACCGATCCTTTCTTTATTTCAGCACAGAATCAATCAGTTTTGGTTGTGAAGTATACGTAACATTTTAAACAAGAAAAAGTCGTCGCCCCGCGCCGAAAACCAGGTTTTTATTTAATACTTATACTTTTGTAAAGAAAATATCTGATATGAAGAAACTGAACTTCTATTTTTAGCAACAGTGACCTTGATCTTGATCACAGACTTCTGAGTAGAAATCCGAGTTGCGTCTTGCTATCAGCTACCCAAAGAAAGTTTGGTGTCAATAGATCACAGCTAACCCAAGTAATAAGGAGAAACCTAAATTTCTATTTTGAGCAAAATCAGACCTTTATCACAGACACCTGGTCTAAGTAGTGTCTTGATATAAGCTACCCACAAACCAAGTTTGGTGTCAATAGGCCAAGGAAAACTCAAGCTATTGAGCAGAAACTGAATTTCTATTTTTAGCTACAGTGACCTTGAGCTTTATCACAGGCACCTGGGTAGCAATCTCAAGCTGCATCTTGATATTAGATACCAACACTAAGTTCAGCGTAAATATACCAAAGCAAACTCAAGTTATTGAGGGAAAACTGAATTTCTATTTTTAGCAAGTACATTAAAAAGCATTTAATGGTGACCAAAGGTGACCAGAGTAACCAGTCACTCCATAATGGACTTATGATATACATATGAAATCATGAAACTCTGAGGTATATATGATGGTAACCATAGGTGACCAAGAGTGACCAAAGAGTAATAGATGGTCACAAATAAGCATGTATGTGCAGAGGTGCACATTTTGGGCCATATATGTGTAAACTGTGTACAGACAAACTTGACCGTTCCAATGCGGCAACCCTCCGGGTTCTCACTTTCTACCAGCATCGGTGCCTTAATTTCATTACGTAGCAACAATTTATATGTTTATTTTCTGATAACGAGAAAGAGTCTAGTAAATGTTCGTAAATGTATTCAATAACAACGAAACAGTCTATTGTTTTATGCCTCTGCTCCGACCGAGTGCGGTTTTTACACCAAACCAACAAAGATGGCGTCGATTATGACTAGCAAATATTTGCCGGCAGTTTCGGCCGAAACGACCGGGTTTGCAGTGCAGCCAGATTGGCTAACATCAGAGCTGTCTACAGGAGTAAGCAGTTTTCAAACTAAATTTATAGAAAGAAGCTCTGCAGCTCTGCTTTGATCATTTTCATTCCAAAATTCGATTGTAGATCATTAGACAGAATTGTTTGTATCCGAAAGTATTACCCGTTGGTATTGTAATCACCAATAGCTCTTAGAAGAGAATTGTATGGAGTGATTTTTTAAAAATATTTGAAGAAATTTTCATTGTTATTTTTAATATTGTTACATAACATAGATGTTTGTCTCATAAATGTAATTTTATGTGATGACCCCTCAGTATGATATTAGGGTCTACACTGGACCACAGGTGGAAGGAACATACCCTGGTACCCGCCCCCCCCCCCCCCCCCCTGCAGACACTACCCCCCCCAGTCCAAAAAAATCCAGTCAACCAGACAGCAAATTGCATTGAATTTAATCTTTTTCATTAAAAAAAAAACATGAAAAAAATTATCTTCGCCTAAAAAAAAAATAGGTTTGTTTCTGGTTACCCGACCGACCGTCTCTAAATAGCGTCGACTGTAACTTTTTTTCAGCCCTCCCAAAAAAATTGTATGAAAAGCCGACCGGGATTTTGACAACGAAAAATTCTGTTAGCAACCCAAGATAAGCCAATAATTCCACTAGAATATGTGGCAAAACAATGGGTGGTTGTCTTTGACATCGGTTTTCTCTAAATTAGTTAAAAATAAGTTTGCAACATCCTACATATTTTAAAAGCATATAAAATTATCTTTAAAATGGTATATGAAGCATTAAAATCAATCAACAAATAATAACTTTATTTATTAATATTTGTGAAAAAATCGGCAATTTTCAATTGACCGCGTCGGGTCGTAATCATGGACGCGTACTTTAGGGGGTGGTTGTCTTTGTTAGCATGGGCAGGAAATGCATTTTAATGAATATTAATGAGATCATGTGATCCAATTAGAACAAAGAACAAGCTTCCTGTAGTTGTTCGAATCAATTTCCTGCTGCTATTACTGCCGGCGCTATGGAAGACCAAAGTTAACCGCAGATTTTACAAAAGTTACTGTGTAAATAATTTTCCTTCACCTACCAAATGAAAATTTAACATCTCAGCTTCAAAATGATAAATAAATCATCACAATCGGCCTTAAAATGTTCAAAGTTCGTAGGTCGACCAATCTTGACGCCTGAAGAAAGGTAGGCACGCCCGCCGCCATTTTGAAAAATTTGCATATTAAATGAGTCGACAAATTTATTCAAAAATACGATCGAATCCACATGTTTAAGAAAGATTATGATCAAAATCATGTCAAATATAATTGATTTGAATAATTTAAATCATTTAAAACAATTGATCGAACGAACTTTTTGAAATTTTCGGCAAAATCATCCGTCGTCTGAGACGGGTCGTGGGCCGCCATTTTCAAAAATTTACATGTAACATGAGATACAAGTTCTTCAAAAATACGATCAGATCTGGGTATTTTAGAACGATAATTATTAAAATACTGTTAAATACAATTGAATTGATTAATTCAAACCATTTTAACAACTCATAGAGTGAAATTTTCGGCAAAATTGACCGTTGTAAAACGGGACTGTCGGCCTTTTGCGATGCGTAATGAATATGTAAACTTTTATTTGTTGTTCGTTACGATTGTTTTAACGACATTCGCTGAAAAATTTCCTATGAAAAAAAATTAATTGAATGAAATTTATAATTTCCATTTTATGCAATTATTCTGAACAAAATGTGATATTTTGTCAAAGGCCTGACATGATTCCCTCAGTTTAATAGTTTCTGAAGTTGTTGTTTTTTTAAACAGTGGGCCATCAATACAAATCAAGTATTTTTTTGGCATATTTAATTTAAATTCTGATGAACATTATGGACTATATTATATTAGTTTGAAATGATCTACGTTAATGTTAGCAATATTTAAAAAAAAGAAACCCTAGGCCTATCAACTTTTTCAGGAAGACACATGAGAGAAGGCCTCAGAACAAATAATCGGGCCCTGATGAGATTGGTTTGCAGAAACAAAATCTGCTGAAATCAGAAATTAGTGAAATAACTTCTGGTCTACTTAAAAGGGAGCTGTTGTGGAACTTGTAAGATTTGCAGACAGCTTAAATATCAAGTACACTGCAGTGGTAGAGTGGCTGTTTGCACTGAAACCATGCCTTCAAAATGGCAATTTATAGTCACTGAAAGTGAAGTTGAACCGAACTCTGAAAAAAGAGAAAATTTTTAGCCGCAAATAGAAACACTTTAAAATGTAACCTCATTTTATGATTTCTTTTTCCTGCACTGAAACCATGCCTTCAAAATGACAATTTTTTGAAAATTTCAGCCACAAATAGAAACATTTAAAAATGTAACCTCATTTTATGATTACCCTTTCCTGCAAGAATCCACAGATGAAAGTGAACACAAAACCTTGTGTGAAAGAAATGATGTAGAAAATCTCCAAACTGGTGATCAAAATTCCCCATTTGAAATTGACATTAAGGATGCAAGCAGAAATAATGTTTCAAAGTCAACCGTGAAAAAAATTGAAGACTTGGAACATCTTGTTCATTTTCTCTGGAAAGTTACAGAAGTTTTAGTTAATATCAATAAAAATGTATTCTGCATTGTTAAATAAATTGTTACATGAAATGTTAATTTGTTGATTGTTTAAATAGAACCATTTTTATGCTGTCATTGGAAAAAATGGGTTAAAAATGTATTCATGATAAAAAAAAACTGGTGATCAAAATTCCCCATTTGAAATTGACATTAAGGATGCAAGCAGAAATAATGTTTCAAAGTCAACCGTGAAAAAAATTGAAGACTTGGAACATCTTGTTCATTTTCTCTGGAAAGTTACAGAAGTTTTAGTAAATATCAATAAAAATGTATTCTGCATTGTTGAATAAATTGTTACATGAAATGTTAATTTGTTGATTGTTTAAATAGAACCATTTTTATGATTTATGCAGAATCGTTTAATAATGGCTTTATGAGTGAACAATTATGTACTGATATCTGTATCATAAAATGAGTGAAAGAAATAGCACTGATCAAATTATTAACCCTGCTTTGGTGGTAGTGATAGAACTTTTACCATCTTTGACGGGATATGTATATATTTGATTATGTGTAAATTGCAACAATATCACGAGTTGAAAGTGAGGCACAGTGGTTGCAAAAAGTGGCAGGTATTAAGGTAAGTATATCCAACATATTTTTTTTTACAAAAAATAGCCATGAACAAATCAACAATATCCACGCATTAAACAACATTACGGCATTACACATCTAATTGTAATTAAAAGAATAATTATTTATATTACATGCTAAGCAAAACAATTCAACTTTAAGTTGAAACACTGGTTTATTAGTTTCAATGGAATTAAAGTATAAAATGCAGTGAGTTTTCTCTTTTCTACACTTCAATACCTTAAAAGATACCTCTAAAAAAGATAGATACATTTCCGGGCAAATAAACTGTAACCTGTCACCTCTTTCAAACAGCATATTCAATCGGCGTTAAAAATCTGTTACAAATACACAGGAACCTAGGCCTATCGAGACGTTATTGGTACATGTACTTACAATAATCCACGTTCAAATTCCATTGTCTCTTTTAAATTATCACATAATCCGCACAATTCAAAAACAAACAAAAAGAAATTTTCTCAAAAATGTTTTAAAAATACTCGTAGATTAATGTACATTTCTTTGATCCGCCTTCCCTGTAAATTTCATACGGAGACTGAATTTGATTGACAGTCAGTATGGAGGTAAACATTGATACCAACCGTCAATGAAATGCAACTTCAAAGGAAATTGTCGGCTCATATCAAGACTGTGTTGTTTTATCGGCTCCGCTTTGAAATCGTGTGATCTAAAAGAAGTGTGTACGTGACATTTGTCATTTTTAGCCGAGTTAAATTGGTTGATGATGCAATAATACTGAAATATGATACTTGAGATAAAATTGGGATGTAATATACTATGGAATATGTTCGCATTGGTTAGTGTTTTAATCAAAGACCTATATAGGTAATATATAGGTCTTTTGTTTTAATACTTATTTTACATTCACGTTGTAAATTTCGCGGTGACATAATATACTCAGCAAAAATAGAAAGTACCCACTTTTTATGCTTATATTCTCATTCACATATTTTCATTTAATTACGAACACTTCAAAAGGTGTTTTATTAATTAAACTCAGTTGTTTTTAAGTTTAATTGTTCGTGAACATAATCTTCCACACCTAAACCTGAGCAAATGCCCATCAGATAACAGTTAATGATGGATTAAAACCCCCTTTATATTCAATTTAAAGGGAGGTAATAGGAAATGTTTGGGATTTCTAGCGTTTTTTTTATAGAGGACGAGTTGTTTTATTAATGATTTTTTGTGATTTTATTGACATCAAGAACTGGAAAAATTGATTTAATTCCAACAAATGTGAATATTGTTTAGAATCACGTACTTCTTCCTAAAACCCCAATAATAGCAAAGGGAAAGATAACTTAGCAGTGACTGCAGATTTTCAAGAACATTTTATTTCTTTGTAATGATTACAGAAATGCAGATCTGTTCAACGAAGATATTTTCTATTTTATTTTTCTAGTTTTACAAAATCACAGGTAGAAAAGTGGGTACTTTTTATTTTTGCTGAGTATATAATTTGAAACTTTGATTTTGTAGCAGTACATGAGAGAAGGGTCTGTTAATCAATTAATAAACATATAAATGATGCATATTTATCACGGGTATTGTCCAGAATACGATCTACCTGACCTCCCTTGTCAACAAATATATGGAGATTTAATGATGTATACGATTACCGGCGAATCGAACACTCCGGGCAATAGAATATTTTTAGCTGACAATTTGTGTATTCGATTTCCCGGAGTCTACTGTACAAATTGAACAATTTTAATCTTTGATATACTTAATAACACATAAGGTGGTATATACTTGGACTTTGGTTCCTTCCCCTTAAAAAAAAAAAAAAAAAAAAAGAAAGCCGACCTACCGACCCATTGTTTTTTTCAAGGATGTAACCAGAAACAAACCTAATTTTTTTTAGGCCTTACCATTTTTTTGTATATGGTCACATACCATAGACAAGGTCGGTAAGAGATGTTGTTTGAAAATACTATGTTTCTTCTAAAACCATTTCAATTTTTTTATCCAACAAAACATATGCGGTTTATTGCAAATTAATCTAGCTGTTAGAAAAAGTTTACTTCGAAGAAAAATTCCCAGAAGTTTTCAATCTAAAGTCGAAAATTCAGTCTGAATCTTATTCAGTCTGCCAACATAATTTACTACCCATTCATTTCTTTTCCTATTAAAGCTCTAAGGATAATTCTTTTTTTTTCACTAAAATAACAAGTGAAATAAATATGTTGGCAAAGATTTAAACCTGAAATTTTGGGACTTCCGTGCCACCATTAATGATTTATCCTAAGTTATCGATGCAACTTAATTTAGACATGCTACATAAGAGATAAATCTCTTAATGGTTTATTTACATTGCTTTAAATATGTATAAGCGTGTGACAAACATTTATATTCAACAATATATGAAAACTATTTATTTGATTTTCATATCTTTCAGACAACTATTGCTGCCATAGAGTTTGATGGTGGAGTTGTGATAGGGGCTGATTCAAGGACAACTTCAGGGTATGTGCTTTTCCATGGGTGAATGCTAAAATGATCTAAGTGGTGAAATTAAGATGCAGAATGATGGAACCATTATGCTTTCATCCTATGATTTCCTCATGTACTAGGTTTGGATATTTTGGTTGTATATTTTCAGCAGTAATCCTATTGATAGCTTATCTCACATGTTTGTCAAGGTTCAGCAGGTTTAACCCTTTCCTGCATACAGGGCTGTGCCTACTGGATGATTAGGGCGACATCGTTGCCTTGGCTTTTCAAACTTAGCCCTAACAAAAGTAAAAAATAAAAATTTTATGTTCAATGGCTTTCGATCCGTTCGCTACATTCCACCCGATTTACGAAATGCCCGCCTATTAGACCAATAAAAATACTAGCGCACAGTGATTTGCTGATTGCCTATATGCTGAAAAAACTCTTGTCCAATGGCAACAAACTGCCAAGTATGTCAGTGTTCAAATTACCAATTAACCCCAATCAGCATGATTACCACTTATCTCATAATTGATTGCTTGTACAAGGATTACCAGTTAAAACCAGTCATTCTTTTGTGTAATCGGTCGTATAATAGGTCGGCCTTTGTGTTTCAATTAACAAAGATGCAAACAACTGAAAAGCTGTAAAAAGTTGATTTCAACTTTCACAGTTTCAGGCTTTCAGCTAACTGATTAAACTTACATTAATTAATAAATAATTGAATCTTGCTCCACGATATAGTTAAAATGAGTATAAGTTTTATTTGCTGCTGCTGCTGCAAATGACTGACTTGAGTATCAGTAGTGTTCAAATCAACATGCTTGTGTATTTCAAAGCGGCTCACTTCTCCCTAAATTTTAAGCCTAGGTAGAGCCCTGCCATAGATACATATTTATTGTGTGGGCACATTTGTGCCATCTGATCAGGATCTACACTGTTCACCTTGTGATTTATTAGGTTATTTCTGACCAGATCCTGATCAGACAGCATAATAATACATATATAAGGAGGAAAGGGTGACGGTCAACCGCCACTTCCCAGCAGCTGTGCATCAATTTTTTTTAAATGGATTTCAAAGCTGACATTGCAAGAAAGGTAATTACCGACTTGTATGTCTGACCACTGTCAAGTACAAAACAAATTCTAATTTGAAGAGATCTCAATAGATGCAGGTTCCTGCATTTTAATGCAAGGGAATTCAAACTTTTCCACTTTTAACCCCACCTAATTCTTAACATTGGGTCATTTGGCTGCAGTAAAATTCAGGAAAAGTGTTCAAATTGCAAGAAAAAAGATAATTACTGTGTCTGTAGCATTTTAAATATCAAGGAAAAAATAAAGTAAGAAGGTAATTTTAAATGAAGTGAAACCATTTAAAGCTGTCAAAAAACTGCATTTACAGTATATTTGTTTATTTTTACAGAGCATACATTGCCAACCGTGTGACGGACAAACTGACCAAAGTGACAGACTACATCTACTGCTGTAGATCAGGATCTGCGGCAGATACCCAGGCTGTTGCTGACATTGTGAACTACCATCTCAACTTTTACAAGTAAGTATTCAGAGATTTAAAGAGAGGCAGACTTGCACTTAGATGCAAGCACGTTGGAATTTTTCTACTTTTGATCCCACATTATTCTTGGGGTCATTTTGATGTAGGAGAATTTAGGGAAAAGTTTAACATTTGCAAAAAAAACAGAAAGATATTATGTCTGTTGCATTTGAAAAATGAAAATCAAATGAATATTTATTTTATCCTTGAAAATTAATTAAAATGAATTTAAAGCAATTGTATTAGTAGTTATTAAGTTCACAGAACACATCATATGACTCACAATGATCTGTATGACCCCTTAAAAGTTCTCAATGGGATCAAATGACCCTAATTTTCAAAAGAAATGAGCATTGCATATGAATTAAAACCCATTATTAAGATAACTTTGAAATTAATACAAGCCTGATAATAAGACCACAATATCAAAGTGGCTCATTACAGTTGTGCACTATTTTCAGCCCCAAAATTAAGACGGATTGTCCATTTACAAATGCTCTGCATGCTTTACCAGGGATGGAAACCATATATTTCATGTGATTACTTGAGTGACATCATGTTGTCAAATATCTGTCAACATTGTATCATTGTATTGAACCTTAGTGACATCATTTAGAAAATTGCAATGTAAATGCTAAGATTTTTATCACATGAAAACAAAATTCAGATGGTTTACATGATATAAACACAAATATTATGAAAAATATTATTAAAGATATGCAATGTTCCCCTGCTCCTCTGATAAAAGGCATAGAGTAAAGGGTTAACCCTTTCCTACATATATACACGTTTTTACGCATGTGCAACCAGGGTACATCCAAACAGCCAGCACATCCATGCCGTCTGATCAGGGATCAGGATCTAAACTGTTCGCTTTTTTATTTGTTAGTTTATTTCTGACCAAAATGCAACCAATGCAGATCCTGATCAGATGGCAAGGATGTGCCAGCTGATCTGGATCTATACTGGTTGCACATGCATAAAAATGTGTATATATGGAGTTAATGCCTGTATGGTTTCAGAATGGAACGAGGAGAAGAACCACTGGTCAAGACAGCGGCCAGTGTTTTTAGAAATCTCTGTTACGAGAACCGAGATAACCTTTCTGCAGGCATCCTTGTAGCTGGTTGGGATAAAAGAAATGGTGGACAGGTTTGTAACTTTTATTTTTCTTGTTCTATCAATTATCAATCGTCAATTATACATCAATTATGTTTTCCTCAAGGATCATGATTTTTAAATTCTTCTATAGGGTATGATGAGGTATACTGTCATTTCTTGCCATACATGTATGCTAATGGACAAAAGTCTTGCTTGTCCGATCTACAAAAACTACAATATCTTTATTGTTTTTATTGCTCACTCATAAATTTGCTACCGATGAAAAGAGGACATATATGCATTCAGACAACAATCAAAATTTAGAAGCCGGTTTGATTTACAGGCGATATTATTTCAATATTTAAAAAGTTTCAAAGTAACCGCCCCTACATCTTTAAAAACCTTTAAATTTTCTTTCCCGTTTTCATATACATGTACATGTACACTAACAATACATGATTTATACAGCCAAACCTGTCTTTAGCAGCCACCCACGGGAGTCACAAAAAGTTGCTTCTGAAGACAGGTGGCTGTTACAGACAGTATAAAATTAGAACATAATGTCAGTTTAGGTCATATTCAAACTGGCTGTTGAAGACAGGTGGTTGCTATTTGCAGGTGGCTGCTAGGGCAAGTTTCACTGTATTTCGCAAAAGTGTTATAATTTCAGATTACAACATAACATATTGACCATGCTTAGAATTTCACTCAAATTTTTGTTGATTATTCTCAGTAATGTTTTAATGAAAAAGTTTCAAGGTTGACCTACTACAAACTATTTTGCATTGTATTCTTAAATTGTGTGAATACTGTAAAAGTGGATATTTTCACTGGAGTAAAAGTTCACATTTTTGGTTTTGCCGGCATTTCGCATGCAGAAATGTTCACGGAAAATTGATTTCATGAAATTCATAAAATTTACACATCACTATTCACTCTGAATTATTTAGTTGTCACAAAATTGCATGGTAGAAACTGAAAGTAGTCTTCCCAAAACTTGTATTGTTAAATGACTGACGGAGAAGATCGATCGTGATCCAAGAGTTAATTAGCAATCATCAATGAATTGTTTGCCCCTTTAACAAGTTTTCCTATTATTACCGTTAACCAGGAATGAAATCTGACCGCAGTTTTTACCAGTTTATGTGCAGGTGTGATCAAACTGTGCTTGCCATTTTCGACATGTTTAAAACAAAATGTGCAGGAAATTGACCTAAGAACAACAAACATTAAGCCAATACATGCACGTTGGCTAATGAAGGCCCACTTGCCTCCAAGATTGACATGATAATATAGATCTGCATTTCATCAATGCGGGATACAGTCCACACCAGTGTAATATATACAAATTACAAGACAGTTAATAGATTCATCAGGAATTATTGTTTAGTTTTTAGCAAATTTCATTAGTACAATTGTGTTGATATTTGGTGTTAATTATATGTTTACATGGCTTTTAACCTGTACATGTATACTATGTAGTCTTATAGTTAAAGTTAATGACAAATACATGTTTTGTTTCACCATAGTCCGGTGTAAGGGTAAAATTTTGCTTGTACATAAGCTCTTATTTACGCTGGCTGACAATTTCGCAATTTTTATCAAATCACGAAATACGCAAACATTACATCCTCATGAACATTACCACTTATACAGTAGTCTGTTGATATACGTAATTATTTGATTTAATAATGCAGTTTGTTTGTAAGGTCTGTGGGAGTGGCTCTCCCTCAGCACCTATGACAGGGATAATAAATGGGGTTACCCTGGAAAGGCGCCTGAAACTGAAAAAAAAGATTTACAGGCGATATAAAGCAGGCAACATCCCATAGCCATAACTTCACACGTTTAAAAGATATTGTGGAATTCTCTACCGGATAAGACTTTTGTCGATAAGTATATATTAACCCTTTCCTCCATTTATAAATCTTAATTGCGATGGCGAACAGTTTAGATCCAGATCAGCTGGCACATCAGTGCCGTCTGATCAAGATCTAAACTGTTAGCTATTTGATTTATTAGGTTATTTCTGACCAAAAAGCGACCAGTGCAGATCCTGATCAGATGGCACGTATCGGCCGGCTGATCTGGATCTACTTTGGTCACACATGCGTAAAAATACATATTTATGGAGGAATGGGTTAATCTTGTCATTACTGCTTTATAGGTCTACACGATTCCTCTTGGCGGTATGTGGACCAGAATGCCAGTTTCAATCGGTGGATCTGGAAGCACATATCTCTTTGGTTATGTTGATGCTAATTATAGACCAGGCATGAGTAAAGAAGAATGTCTTCAGTTTATTGCAAATGGTAAGTAAATTTTCTCACATGGAAATAATTATCTGCCCCTAATACTTTACTTCATAGATACACCTTTTTTGCATGGGCCAATGCCATCTTAGCAGAATCTGCTTTGTTCGCTTTGTGATTTTTAGTTTATTTCTGAGCAATATGTGAACATTGCAAATCCTGATAAGATGGCAACTGATCTGGATCTACACTGGTCACATATGCAAAAATAAAATGCATATATATGGAGGAAAGGGTAAATACTTTTTTCAGTTTTACCCAATTAAATGTTATCACATATCCAAGGGACCTACCAGTTATATTAGAATTTTGCATTCCTGTATACCTGTATACCAGATTGGATTTTCCAAATTTTGTTTTTTTCCCAGCGCTGGTAAAAACCCTTATAAAAATCCTTGGCAGATTACTGGACCATGAAGTATCGTGCCTATGAATATAAATATTAACACTTGAACTCCTCTAAGATGAAGTCATATTCACCTAACAAACAGTAATTTCTGATGGTATGCAGTGTGATGTATTACTTTATAATTACAGTAAATTCACTCATAATTCATTGGACTGTGCACATTGTTTTGACATGTAAAGTTTACTAGCAGTCATGTTTTGCCACGAGTTGCTGCGAAAAATCGTACCATCACTTTGTCATCAACATGGCTGTTTTAATAGCCATTCGAAAAAGCTGTTATATCACCAATTCTTACAATTTCTGTATTAATGAGAGAATATAGATGTGTAAATAAAATCACATTAATTATATATTAGTATTTTGTTTTCAGCGATATCCTTAGCTATAAATCGTGATGGCAGCTCTGGTGGTGTTATCCGGCTTGCTGCTATAACTAAAGATGGCGTGGAACGACATGTTCTAACTGGGGATCAACTTCCGAAATTCTGGGAAGAAAAATAATGATGACTGTTATATTATGAACATTAACATTGAAAGACTGGTATTCTGAGATCAGTTTGAGTCATAGGTCATAGTTTTCTCAATTTTAAAAGAAAATTATCTTGTGTGAAAGAAGCATGTAGTCTTTAAAAAATGGCAGACTTAGGAAACAAAAAATTGTGGTTCTGTGGGTAGATAGTGAAATATTCTCAATGAGTTATATCTTTTCTCAAGTGCTATGTTGCTTATTTCAGAGCTTCACCAAGACATAATATAATAGAGGATGTTGAAATCAACAGATATATCTCTCTACTGTTTTGGCAGATATTTAACTTTTAGGGAAACTGCATTTGTATGAATTCTGTAATAGCATATACAAATGATCGTAATGAAAGTGCTGCTTTTTGTTTTTTTACAGCTAGTTTGATTGGCGTTGCATTAATAAGTGTTGTAGAGTTTTGGAGGTTCTGTTGAAACATCTAATATTTATAATAAATCCATTTTGTGTCCATCACTGAAAGTTGTACGTTTTGAAAATGAAATAAATCGCTATTGACTTTGATATTTCTGTTTTGTTAACTAGGTTTTCTTTAGAAAAATCCTGGTTATTAGATTGGGGTATGTCGTTAGGCGGGCGGGCGGGCGGGCGGGCGTACACATTTTGTTAAGTTTTTTGTGCAAGTTGCGTTTTTCTCAGTAACCATTTAAGATACAACTTTGAAACTTAACATTGTTGTCTGACATCACAATACTTATTATCAGGACAAGTTTCATAATCCCTGACCATATTTTGACAAAGTTATGCCCCTTTTTCACTTAGAAATTTTGTTAAGTTTTTAGCTCGACTATTCGAAGAATAGGGGAGCTATCCTACTCGCCCCGGTGTCGGCGTCGGCGTCCGTTAAACAAAATATGCACTTTGGTCCATAACTTAAAAACTACTTATGATATCAACTTGAAACTTGGAATATATATTCACCATCAAATTCTACATCATTACCAACAAGACCCATAACTCTGCTACAAATATTTTTCAAGTTATGCCCCTTTTTCACTTAAATTTTGCGTTAAGGAAAATATGCACTTTGGTCCATAACTTATAAACTACTTGAGATATCAGCTTGAAACTTGGAATATATATTCACTATCAAATTCTACATCATTACCAACAAGACCCATAACTCTGCTGTCAATATATTTCAAGTTATGCCCCTTTTTTCTATTTTTTTGTGTTAAGCAAAATATGCATTTTGCCCATAACTTTAAAACTACTTGAGATATTGCCTTGAAACTTGAAATATATTTTCACCATCAAAATCTACATCATAACCCACAAGACCTATAACCCTACTTCCAATATAGTTCAAGTTATGCCCCTTTTTCACTTAAATTTTGCGTTAAGGAAAAAATGCACTTTGGTCCATAACTTATAAACTACTTGAGATATCAGCTTGAAACTTGGAATATATATTCACTATCAAATTCTACATCATTACCAACAAGACCCATAACTCTGCTGTCAATATATTTCAAGTTATGCCCCTTTTTTCTAATTTTTTGTGTTAAGCAAAATATGCATTTTGCCCATAACTTTAAAACTACTTGAGATATTGCCTTGAAACTTGAAATATATTTTCACCATCAAAATCTACATCATAACCCACAAGACCTATAACCCTACTTCCAATATTTTTCAAATTATGCCCCTTTTTCACTTACATTTTGTGTTAAGCGAAATATACACTTGGTCCTTCACTGCATTATAAATGGAGGGATTTCAAAATAACTTGGCACAAATGTTCACCATGACAAGGTGGTGTGTCGCGTAAATTACCCATGCCTGTAGGTCCAAGGTCAAGGTCACTGTTACTAAAAATAGAATTTTCTTGCAAAATCATGTCCGCTCTTAACTTTGTTATTTCTTATTGGAGTTTTAAATAACTTGGTATAATTGTTCACCATATCAAGACGGTATGTCACGTACATGCCCAAGCCTGTAGGTCGATTGTCAAGGTCACTGTTACTAAAAATAGAATTTTCTTCACCAGGCTGTTACTTCGTTATGAATGGAGGGATTTCAAAATAACTTGGCACAAATGTTCACTATGACAAGGCGGTGTGTCCGCACAATACCCATGCCTGTAGATCCAAGGTCAAGGTCACTCTTACTAAAAATAGACTTTTCTTGTCCAGGCTGTAACTTCGTTATGAATGGAGGGATTTCAAAATACCTTGACACAAATGTTCACCATGACAGGGCGGTGTGTCGTGTACCATGCCCATGGCTTTAGGTCAAAGGTCAAGGTCACTGTTACTAAAAATAGAATTCTCTTGTCGGGGCTGTTACTTTGTTATGAATGGAGGGATTTCAAAATAACTTTGCACAAATGTTCAGTATGACAAGGCAGTGTGTCCGCACAATACCCAAGCCTGAAGGTCCAAGGTCAAGGTCACTGTTACTAAAAATAGAATTTTCTTTTCTGGGCTGTAACTTCATTATAAATGGAGGGATTTCAAAATAACTTGACACAAATGTTCCTCATGACAGGGCGGTGTATCGCATACCATGCCCATGCCTGTAGGTCAAGGTCACTGTTACTAAAAAATAGAATTCTCTTGTCCGGGCTGTAACTTCTTTAGAAATATAATGATTTCAAAATAACTTGACACAAATGTTCATCATGACAAGGTGGTGTATCCCGTACCATGCCCATGCCTGTAGGTCCAAGGTCTAGGTCACTGTTACTAAAATAGAATTTTCTTGTCAGGGTTGTAACTACGTAAGGAATAGAGTAATTTCAAAATAACTTGGCAGAAATGTTCACCATGACAAGATGGTGAGTTGTGAACCATGTCCTTGCCTGTAGGTCCAAGGTCAAGGTCACTGTTATTAAAAATAGAATTTTCTTGTCGGGGCTATAACTTTGTTTTGAATGGTGGGTTTTCAAAATAACTTGGCACAAATGTTCACCATGACAAGGCGGTGTGTTGCATACATTACCCATGCCTGTAAGATCAAGGTCAAGGTCACAGTTACCAAAACTTGAATTTATTTGTTCGGGCTATTACTTCTTTATGAATGAAGGGATTTCAAAATTCAAAAATATTTTATACTTATTCCCCTATTCATTTTAATATTTATGGTACATTAAGTAATTATTTCTGTTATTTGAAATGAATTTCTCCCTTACCATTCACTTGTTAATATTTTTCCCGATTGCATGTGAATGTATGGCCATATGTGTTATTGTTTTAATCTTCAAATTGCATTTGTTTCAAATGATTCGAATAGTCGAGCATGCTGTCTCCTCTGACAGCTCTTGTTGTGAAAGTTGTCTATTTCTCAGTTACCATTCAATATATAGCTTTGAAACTTAACATAATTGTTTGACATTACAGTACCAATTATCAGGTCAAGTTTCATAACCCCTGACTGTGTTTTGCCAAAGTTATGCCCCTTTTTGACTTAGATTTTTTATTAAGTATTTTGTGAGTTATCTGTTGATGCCAAATTGCCAGTTGAGAAGAAGTTAACGTATGCTTTTAACGTAGCTTTTAACAAGCTTGGTTTGTGGGTAGCTTATATCAACAGGCAGCTTGGGATTGCTACCCAGGTCTCTGTGATAAAGGCCAAGGTCACTGTTGTGAAAAATAGAAATTCAGCTTACCCTCAATAACTTGTTTGCTTTTACCTATAGCAGTGATCGTCAGATAAGATTTGTTTCTATAAATAGCACCGACTGATAAGTCGTTGAGAAAGGTAGTACAAACAATCGATGCTGTACTACCAACAACAGTGCATACACAATGATGGAAAGCAAAGAAAGTGTTCAAGAATAAATCCCACTCAGAAAAAGAACAATTCGGCATTGTTTTATGGACAATTTAATATTGACAGTAGATATGATGATCGACCGCATATGCAAGAAGTAAACTGCATTTATGAAAATGACAATATCTAATCATTTATAAGACGGAGCTATACATTTTATGGATACAATCGTATTCAGATGTTTATTATTTATTATTTTATAAAGACATTTTAAGTACCCGGGGCTAAGTAGCGTGGACAGTAATATGTATTCCCATTACTGCCCATGAACAGGCTCAATCAACCTGAGACTGCAATATTTTGATACATGTCGCGTTTTGCGGCTCTCAAAGTTTTCTTTTCATCAATTTATAAAATATCCCACTGCTTGGTGTTTATTTTACACTAGCTACTAGTCTGATAATAATTTTGCTTGTCTGTTGTTTTTTTTAAATATTTTTTCATGAATCGACAAAATGTATTTTAAGGCGGTCTATTTTCTATCCTACTGCATTGAAAGAGATGCTGTATTATCTGTTCATATAGGGTTTAGACTTCCCAAGAGTAAGAGTTGATAATTTAAGAAAATGAAATACTTCATCGCCTAAATTCCAGGCTTATTGTACACAAAATATGCAACCCATGATATTGTTCTTGACATAATCACCATTGAACGTAGACTCATATTATTGCCATAAACCTTTTTAGACACCATGCTTAAAATCCATGAACTGGGGTTCGTAATGCCTATCTCGGATCTATATTATCTGCAATTATGCCGCTTCACTCGGTGGATACGGCTTTCATCCGTTTAGATCCACATCAACAAGAACATGAGATCAGGGTCTACAATAGTGCTTTTGATAGGTTATCATGGGCATCAGGTTAATTATGACAAGTAGAAAACTGTCTAGATCCTGATCAGACTGCACTGATATGCAGAATGATCTAAATCTACACTGGTTGCACGTAGTATATAAGCCGTATCCCAGTTAATGTTTAGAAAGCTTTTATGAAAGGTACCAAAAGTAACATTACTTCTTTGGTATACCAGATATTTAGTTAATCAAGAAGATCTACTACAGCATTAACTGTATATACATTTATTTCATAAATACAGTGAATGTTCTTGTATTGTAAGTTTAGCTTTCTAACCATTTACAGCGTATAATTGTTTACTATCTGCCTTTATTGTTTAAAGTTGCTTGTACTACCTTTGGCTTTTTGTGTACCACGTGGTGCGCAAACCACGTGTTGATGACGTTAACGCCGATCACTGCTATTGATGCCAAGCTTGGTATATGAGTAGCTGATATCAAAAGGCAGCTTGGGATTGCCACCCAGGTGTCTGTGATCAAGGTCAAGGTCACTGTTGCTAAAAATAGAAATTCAGTTTCCCCTCAATAACTTGTTTGCTTTGGTATATTGAGCCAAACTAAGTGTTGGTATCTTCTATCAAGATGCAGCTTGAGATTGCTACCCAGGT
Source organism: Corbicula japonica (assembly GCA_038501625.1). NCBI lineage: Eukaryota > Metazoa > Mollusca > Bivalvia > Venerida > Cyrenidae > Corbicula > Corbicula japonica. The sequence goes on along the minus strand of JAZAYU010001253.1, from coordinate 46,399 downwards.
GTCTGTGATAAACCTCAAGGTCACTGTTGCTAAAAATAGAAATTCAGTTTCTGCTCGATAACTTGAGTTTTGCTTTGGCCTATTGACACCAAACTTGGTTTGTGGGTAGCTTATATTAAGACACTACTTAGGATTGCTACCCAGTTGTCTGTAATAAAGGTCTCTAGTAGCCAGGCGCAACGGTGGTCAGGAGAGCGAATTTTTACTGTAGTTTTATTCATCTTGGATCAAATTAAGTGGCCCGTTCATCCTGAACTTTCTTCTTCAACTGTTACCTGTACCCAAACCGCGGTAAAACTCTACTCCCCACCGTCACACTGCCTTTAACCTCACTCTGTTTTCTTGCAGTCAGAACAGGTGCGGAATGCACACTGCCCCCGCCACTCCCCCCCCCCCCCCACCCCAAAACAGGCACATAATTTGGCGGATGTTTTTTTTCTAACATTTCTACGCGTAACGATTGTTGAGTATTGTACATACTGTATGCATAATTGCATACTGTGTGAATCTTTTTCATTTCTTCTTTTATTAAAACTATTCCCCTTTATATAAATTACGGAAAAAAATATCTTGCGTTTGTTTGTTGAATTTGTTAGCATCTCCATATCGGTAACAGTACAATAACGGTGATTTTCTTTTCAGGTCTGTATTTTACGATCAAGTTTCTTACTCATCAGAAAAAAATGGATTTTGAGCGCCCTTTTTAATATCTAGCTGTAACCTCAATAACAAAAATGTGTTCAACTTGCTTAATTTCATACTTATTAAATCAATTATATCGATTTCACAAAAAAATAAAAATTTCAATTTTCTGTTTTGAAAATACTAAGGGGATTAACTCATACAAGAGAAAATTGTCAAACTAATTGAGTTGCTTCCCCTTAAAAAAGGAACAAACACGTACATTTATATTAATTGAATTATCTCCCTTCAATGAGCGTTTGAGTGTTTTACATATTTCTGTAACACATAAATGAAACTTTTCGAATGAAAATTTTCCGGAATCATGCAGTGATTATTTCGTTTATCGGGGTTATCCAATAAACCTTTTTGGGGGTCGTCCCTGTTCGCTCAATAGGGAGCAATAGGAATTGTATGCTAATAATTATTATAAAAGCATAGCATTCGATCTGCATATACGATTATAAACATCAAAACCCCTCTAAATCAATCCAGTTGCAGCATGTCTGTGTTCCAGTTTGCGGAATGTCTCTTTTTCCCTGGCGACTGAGATACGGATAAATTGTTTAAACGATTTGTGTATAGTAGTTTCCAAACTGATTATAGCCATATGTCATAAAAGTATTGCTCTATTTGGATAATTTGATAAACAGCAATGAATTTCTATCAAACATTAGAAATTCAGAACATACAATATTTTAGTTAAATCAGATCCTTAGGAATAAAAAGGGACTTGCTTCAAGCCTTGGTATACTAAGGTTACAGATGCTAAGTGTTAAGGACAAGCGAAGGACAAGCGAAGAGTCTATAAATCATTCTCTGTTTTTATTATCAAAGCACTTCATGCATATAAATATATATCTATGAAAACAAATAACAAACGTGACTTTAAAACAAAATATAAATATTGGCAATATCACAGCATTCGATCACTAATCAACATTTTCCCCACCCAAAGTAAAAGCATATACTTTCAAAATGCATAAACTTACATTCGTGAGCATAAAATTTCGTGATTTTCCGGAAGGTAACATTTTCGAAGGTACTTAAATTCGTGGATCTCAATTTTCTACACTACGTTTAAATTCAATTCCTTATTTCATGGTGGTTTTAAATTCGTGGATCGATCTTTCCACGAAATTTACGAAAATAGGGTACCCCGCGAATATTAATGATTTTACAGTACCTGAAGATTTTAGAAATTTGAACTTTTTTTTCAAGCTTGAACAAAAAAGTGAAACGCTATTTTTGCAAAAGAGGGAATTGTTGTAAAAACTGTATATCCACTATAACCAGCCGTTCTGAGTTTGGAGTAAACATTGGTTAGTGTATTATGGTACATTTTATACAGTTTTCATTTGCGTAGTAGATCTTCTTCGATGAAACATTCTATCATAAACTAAAAAAATAGACGTGTTAAAGAAGTAAAAACAGTACATCAGCTTCGAAACAACTAGCATTCATGACGTATTGATTGAACGATTAAAAAATAGAGAAACCTTTCTTAAAGTAATAATATTTAAACTCTCTTATTTTTAAGCGTGTGCGATTCTTTTTCTTCTTTTCTGTTTTTGTTTTCAAAACTTGATATAAAGTAACGGTAGTTCGGTTGGATCGACCGCTCCAAAATCTTGATGAAAGAGAAATAGTAATTCAATTGAATCACCCCCATCCCCCTCTAAAATCTTTTTGAAAGATAGTATTGGTAATTCAGTTGGATCGCTCTATCTAAAATCTTGATGAAAGTAAGAACTTGTTATTCAATTCGAGCGCCTCTCCAAAATATTGTTGAAAGAAAGTAATTATATTTCAGTTGGATCGTCTCTCGAAATCTTGTTAAAAGAAAGTAATTGTAATTCAGTTGGATGACCCACTTACGCTCGATCCCTTCGCCGACTCGTGATGCAAGGAAGTAATAGTAATTCAGAAAGAAATGACAATTCTGGAGAATGTAATGGTTATTCAGCAGAAATTAAATATTACTCAGAAGAAAGTAATGGTAATTTAGTAGAACGTAATGGTAAGTCAGTTAACAGTAATGGTAATTAAGTAGACTCCCTTCCCAAACTGTGACAAAGGAAAATATCGCTTATTCAGTATTTTCGCTCCTTTTCCAGTTTTGATGAAAGAAAGTAATCATGGTAAATTAAAAGGCTCGATCGTTTCCCCAATCTTCACAATAATGTAATTGTAATATAGAACGCTCGATGCCTCCCCAATCTTGATGAAAGAATGTAAAGGATATAAGTTGGCTCGCCCTTCTGACAATCTTTATGAAAGAAAGTACTGGTAATTTAGTTGGATCGGGCATTTCCACATCCTGATAAAAGACAGCACCGGTAATTCAGTGGACTCGATCCATCCACAAATATAAATAAAAAAGGTAATGGTAAGAAGCCCCCCCCCCCCCCCCCTTCTCCAAATTTTGAAGAAATAGAATTGCAAATGTATTACGCTCGACCACCATCCCAAGCCCAGCACGTATATCCCCTTCAATGAAAGAAAGTACTGGTAGTTCAGTACGATGAATCCGTTCCACAGAGTTTGATGAAAAAAATGTAGTGATAATTCAGTATACTCGATCCCTCCCCCAATCTTAATGAAAAAGTAACTGGTAATTCCCTCCCTAGATCTTGGTGCTTGAAGTAATTCTATAGGCTCGCTTCCCTCCCAGATCTTAAATGAACGAAAGTACATGCGAACTCCCCTGACCCGCCCCGCCCCACTCCCTCTCCGCAATCTTGTAGAAAGCAAATACTGGTAATTCAGTAGATATCTTCCTTCACCGATAAGCATTCGCAATAGGTTTAACGTTTTGCTTGCATTACACAGTCAGTTTTGTTTGTACCTACACGGAAAACTTCAACCGATTTGATCATTTTCAGCTCACATTTTATACCTCCGTCTCGGCCGCGTCTTTCATTAGCCACTCAATTTCCTGTTCACGTCTATTACGTCGAAATTTATTAGCCGTTTGCGCTTGATTAACGTTTAGGGCGTCGAATGACGTTGACGATACCCCGAGCCCGTGGCTCTGTGTCGCAGAATACTTGTTGTGAAAAGATTTACTGATATTTCCGCGTTTTAAATCCGTATTTTGACTACTCTTTATGTTAAAAGACTGACTAGTGCTCCCACGGGCAAGGGTAACACCATTAGGACCACCTTTAAACGTGCTTGTACTTAAAACATTGTGTTCAGTAGCAAGTTTAGGGGTATTTCGATGGTGTTCTTCACTTTCGATGCTGTCTTTGATACTAAATGTTAGATCAGTAACGCTTGTCATCCCTTTGTTGTTTTGTCTGACGGAAAATTTGGCGTTATCTAAAAAGTTTGCACTTTCCTTAGCGGCGCTTTCTTTGCTCTCCTCACCATTTTGTTTTCTGCTATGTTTATCGTAATTGTAACCACCCCGTATCAAGCTGTTCGTAAAAACTTTATGTTTCTTTTTCCCATTTTCTGCTTCTTTTTCCTCATTTTGTTCAGCAGACGAAACTTGATGTTTTTCTTTTTGCACTTCCGCTTCCGGTTCTTTGAAAGCGTCTTGCTGAGGCTGAAGGCGATGTTTTTCCATTGCATTGATGACGTCACGAGCGTAATGTTGGTTCTCTTTCGTGGCCATGATAGGTCCATATCCTATTTTTTCTAAGCGTTTCGTTGGGATGGTTTCCGAAACTGGTCTCGGGACAGCTTTTCCAAACAAGTACGATTGATCTCTGTATTCCCGGACGCTTGACGAATGACTCATTTGCGCGTTGGAATATGATTCCCTCGGATTGCCAGGCTCACGTACGCTGGAAAAGTGCGCCAAATAGCTACTATTACGGTCGTCGTTACGGAGATCCGGTCGGAGCGGAATTTCGGAAAACGGCCTTAGATTTTGATGACTTGGGTCTTCATGGGTATTTCGCATACCCTGATAATTAAAGTGTTTCAAACCAGGAAGAGTTGGGAAAATATCCGCCGTTGATTTTGGTTTAACTGATCTGAGAACCGTCAATGGTTTGAGTTGGGTATTTTTTAACATTGGTTTCGCCGGTAAAGAGTTCAGCTCAACAGGAAGTGACGTCACCTGCTTGTCTAGTCCTCTAAATGGAGCATGAATCTTAGGCGCTTGTCGCAGTATTTGATGGGACTGTGCCGCTGTATCAGATGCCGTGATTCTTACCGGGGTTTGAGCCTTTCGACGGGCATGGCTCGGGGTAGGAGAAGGTTCGAAGCCTTCATTAGCGTCCGTATGACTAGCGCTTGTTACATTTATCATGTTTGAGCATGAGCCTGCACTACTAAGCCAACTGTCTGGGCTGCGTGCTCGGAATGGAACTTTATCATCCAACTCGGATAGATTATCGTTTATAGTTGACCTTTCTATTTGGTCTTCTCGCGGAGTGCTGGTGTACATGTCCGCTGTCCAGGGTTCTGGATAAGGTCCAATCAAATCTAGTCCGGGCACTTCTTTAAGTTCGCCACCATTTTCATCATGACCTATGTCAACAATTTGAATCCCATGGTAATGCCGTTTTGTTGGTAATTTTGAAAGAAGGTCATTTTCTGAACTAGGCGTCTTGTTTTTCTCTCTCTTATTATCATTTCTAGAAGGACTTCTAAACAACTTTGGCCCAGTTAAACTACCATTCGCCTTAATAGATTCGGCATTCCGATTTCCATCAAATTTAGATTTTTCATTTGCCCAGTCATTGCATTTGTTCTCATTACTTTTAGAGACAGTTTCTATTACCATATTGTCTGTTGTCATGCTAGCAATCGTTCCTTCTCGCGTACTGTCGCCATTTTGACCTAGATTTTCTTTCTCGTCTAATATCCATTTCTGTCTATCCTGGGCCCATATTGAAACTTCAGTTAACAAGTTATCCAAATGCGGGTTATTTAAATCATCGTCTTCAAACTGAGGTGGATTTGAGTTGGATCTTTTATCTGTGTCGTTTAAAGCAGCATTTGAATTGTCGTCTGCTATTGCTTGATCATCTGGCGGAGATTTTAACAGTTCTTCTTCTAAACGCCTCATACAGGTCTCAGGAGTCATGGTATCTGAACGATACGTCTCTAAATCCATCTTTTCGAGACCGTTTTTATAAATAGCGTCTATGTTTTGTTGAGTCTGTTGAAATAAATTGTCAATGACGTCCTCCATTGTTTTCTTGTTGTTGAACGAATTCTCATTGGTCGGTTGGTCACGTTCTTCATCCATGGCTGGATTCTGTGGCCTATCACAGTCGTCCTCTTCTTTGAAATCAGGATCAGTGTCGCTGCTTTCCGACAGGGTAATGGAGCCTAAAATCAAACGAGTGAAATCCAAAACGACCAGTTCGATAAAATGGAATCAGGTAAAATAATAATGTACCAACGATAAAACTTTTTTACCTTTAAAAATTCAAAAATATTTTTTTTTCGAAATTTCGAACCAGTTAATAGCGACGTATAGTTGAAATCTATGCATTCACTGATTGTCTCTAAATTTTCTGATGAATAAGCATTTCAATATTAAAACGACATAAAATATAATATAATGGTTGAATCTTTGAGATAATACAATGTCAATGTAATATTGCAATAATTGTGATGCACCTGCTGCAAATCTGGTTTAAACACTGGATATCTTATCTAGCACATGGAGCAATGCAATGAGCAAAGGAACCCGACTTCCTGGTAAGCCTCGTTTTAATTTTTGCACGGAGTGGGGTAACTCGACTAGTTATTCTAAAGCCTCAGTTTGCGTTTGTACATTTAGGTAAAAACTTGCTGAACTGTTCAAAAAAAACTTTTTTTTGCGTGTTACGTATTTTAAGTTTTGATGTTTCTAAAAATATAATTTAAAATAGCAAGTGTTGGCGCGCATAACATCATATGACCTCTTGGTCATTCCAATAAAAATAATTTGATATAATGGAGTTAAACGTACGAACGCAAACCTTTCTTAAACACTATTTAAAATTAACACTCTCAAAATTTCAAATTTTGTTTCAAACAGCATAATGAAGTTTAAAATTGATGTAACATGAGTAACAAAAATCTCTATTTTTCTTAAAAAGGAAATTGCGTTCGAAAATTTGAAATAAAAATTGTTAATTTTAAATACGGCTCTAACTGACCTCCCCTTTGAAAGATTTTTTGTAATTGTTTGCTTAAATATATTTAACAACCGATAAGGTGCTGCTGTCACAGTACTGTGAACGTTTAATGTTACAAAATTTGCGTCTATCGTGCGTCCGTCTATCGTGTATCGTGCGCGTCCGTCTAACGTGTATCGTGCGTTCGTCTAACGTGCATCGTGCGTCCGTATATCATTTATCGTGCATCATGCGTCTTTAATTTTATCGTGAAACGTGAATAAGTTACTTGCATATGCAAATTTATATGATTTAATTTCAAACATTCATCTAATTTTTTCATAGCATTTTCCAATTTTTAGATATCTCGTACACAAATTATATGAATCGGCAGTTTCATGTATATTGCGTCTACCGTGTATAGTGCGTCCGTCTATCGTGCATCGTGCGTTCGTATATAGTGTATCGTGCGTTTCGTTTGTAACCTTAAACGTTCACAGTACTGCATTTTAAGCCAGGATGAACATGAAATTAAAGGGGGTTTATTTATCTTTACCTTCGAGTGATAGATCATCTTCGTATTCAGATCCTGTGAAATGCGTTTTTGAATTACAGAGCATTTTTATAAATATCTGTAAGTGTTTTGGGTATGTCTTAGTGTTTTATTTTCGCATAAGATCGTTTTTATGATTATGATTTCTGTACACACATATAATTTACCGGTAATTTATGACTTTTTAAGTTCTGACAACAATCTCTGTTAAATGATTAAATGGGTTTTAAAAGGTATGGTACTTTTTTAAAAAAAAGTCAAGAGAACAATATCGTTTAAGATTTTGTCGAATACTGGTTTGAGACCAGCAAAATAAAAAACAACTGCGTTTTATTGTATATATTTACCTTCTCTTCGTCGTCCATGCTTTCCATTTGCACCCATAGACCTCAGATCAGGTTGACTTAGGTTCATTCGCCTCATCTCGTCCTGGAGATCGCTGATTTCGTTATCTGAATTATATCCAATGTCGTCATCTGATGACGACATAATACCTGGTACTACTATCGGCTTCCGTTTGTCCCGACTTTCCCTGCGCTCAGGTGGACGTGGTTGCTTGGATGAAGATTTGACTCCCTTTTTACCGACGCCATTTTCTGAAGGTTGCTGACCTCTATAGTTTGTATTTCGGGTTGTTATTGTTCGTCCGTTTTCGGTGAAAGCTTCGCGCACCTTTAGGTTGCCATTTTTGTTGCTTGTCGTTCGGATAACCTCTGAGCATGCGCGCCGAACTGACGGATTTAGGTAGGTAAGAAATGACGCTGAAGAAGAAAATCGATATCCATTGAAGTTAAATATTGTTCAAAATGGCATATATTTTGTTAGCTAAAAAACAAGATAAAGTAAAACACAACTTTTTTTGTTTTGTAGACGGTCAATATGTTTATTCTATGAAGTCTTAATGCTATAAATATCTTTTCTTAAGACGTGTATATATTTTTATACACAATGCTTAATAACATTACTTATTGTCTAATACTTGAAACTGTCTTGAAAATCGATCCCAACAAATTTTAGTCTTACTGGATGGATCACGTGACAGTTATATGACAGTATTGTATACCATACTTACTACATGTAGTTATTAATATCTTTCTCTACGCAGCCTTAACCAGACATGTTAATATACCGGTACATGTATACCCTATAAGTGGCAATAAACTTTACCCAAGACCGTCTTGAAAAAGTGCAATCGAAAATTTATAATTCATGTATATATCTTTTATGCTATTTTGCGTGCGCAATGGCATATGATGAAAAAGAAACCCTTTGCTTATACAGTCAATTTTAGAAAGAACCTCGTCGAGCCTACATTACACTATCTGCGCAACTGACAACCACGGGTATCCAGCGAAAAGAAACGAACCTGTTGGGTTTTCTGAAGGCAAGAACATGTTGTTTTGCGATTGTGTCACGTGACCTTGAGATTCGGATTCCTCCCTTGTCTTCGGTGCTGTACGCATGCTTTCCATTTTCAGCACACGTCTGAAACCATGACGAAACAATTTCGATAACACTATGAATAGAAAAACAAATACGTTGCAACAATTTATTTCTTTCTTACATTTTTTCTAAAAAACAAATACCCGGTATGTAAAATTATTTTTATTAATAAATGAAATATATTATATAAATTAGAAATTATGGTTTTGTTTGCACTACATATCAGACATACATGTATCGGCGCTTTACAATTCAATATTTCCCTTAACCCACCCCCAATCCTACTATCTTCTTACTTTTAAGAAATTTAAGAAAGTCTGTTGTATGACTTTCAATGTGGAAAATGTTTCTTAACTTAAAAAAACTACACCTACTTTGTATAATTACCATGTCATAATTATATATGTAATAGGGACATACTATAACTTCGCATTTTCGAGAAAATGAGGCGTAGTTTCAGTTTGGACGATTGAGGTAAACACAAGCGTGAGAATGAAAATGGGTTGCGAGTTAGGGCTGGTCAAGTGCCAGTGGCAAAACAATTGACTGAATAAATTTGGCGTTATAGACACATCAAAAGTGGCGACTTCCAATGAATTTTTTTTAGAAAACTTAGATGCTCTTAACACTTATTATAAGTCCGATTTGTGAAGCTTTAGGTTGATAATCCAAATGTGAATGTATAAATTTAATATAAAAAACATTGACTTCGTTTTGTTCCCAAGGTTATAAAACTAGCATGGAAACCAGTCTCAAATCTCAAGCATCTGATTGGCTGTAATGGCGACCAGTCGCCATTTCAGCCAATCAGATGCTTGAGATTTGAGACTGGTTTCCAAACTCAGTTTTATAACCTTGGGTACTGATGTAATGGCTCCTAGTCATTTAGCTAAGTATGTATTGCAAACTTGTAAAAGAAAGGCAGTGAGAGCGATTCCTGGTGCCTCTTAATTGGTTACTTTATTTATCCGAATGTATTTTAGTTTACCAACAAGCGGTTTTTGCGTTAATCAAACGTTTGTTACCTTAAGGCAAATTGGTTTAAGTACCACTAAAATAAGAAGGGGCTACGAGCGTTTGTTTAACTAAGTTTACGATTTGTTACTAACAAATTAGACTAAAGAAGGCGGGCAACCAGTCACCTCACCTGGAGCGCTCCGATCTGTCAACCGACAGTTTCTGCTTCTTTACTGCAGCAGACGACTCTTTCGTCATGTCAACCACGTCTGTTTTCTTCTTCAGAAATAGACAAGATATCTGAAAGAATAAAATCGTATTTTTTTCAGGCCCATTTACGGGTGACCCAATTTATTCAAATTCATGACACGAGAATACATTCACAATATTATATATAGCTAATTAACACAATTTACAAAATGCCTTTCGAAAACCGGGCATTGTAACATAATATTCTAGAAATCGTAAAAAATAAAGTTGACATGTATTGTCATTAAGTGTAATTAGTTTCTATGAAATAAAACTTTTTGTCTTTGGTCCACGATCATACCACGATCATAAGAGGAGTTTTGAGAAAAGCCATGTAACGCTCGCTTCTCATTGGTCAGTTAAGAGGCTGAATCCGAGGCTGATCTCGATTTCAGCCAATCAGATAATTTCTACTAGAATCTTTTCGCAGTCAGACTGTAGAACAGTGTTTTATATTTTACTGATAGAGCAGGTCTAATCTATGTTGCGGAGAAGTACCATCACTAAAATGTTTAACTACTTGTACTAAAATTAATTAAAGGTGCGTGGAAATCTGACGTTCAATATGTATTGGATATACACACTTAGTAAAATAAAAAAAATAAGGAGGAGGTCAAACTTTTAATATTGTTCATTAGCTGATCGAGGCGTTCTGTAATTTATTCCGGTTTTATTACTCGGAAGCCCAATGTTAAAAATTCAGAAAAGTCTTATCAATTTTCACAACTATGATAAGAACTAAAACATAGAGGGTTCACTAACAATGTTGATTAGTTTTGACAGCAGGTCCGGTGGTTTTGCGTTAACGTTCACGTCACTAACGGTCGGAAACCGCTCTGGTTTTGTTACAAGAAAGTCTAATGTTTGAAATTTAGAAGAGACTTTCACCTGTTTCCGCATATAAAACAAGTTATAAACATAAAGATTTTACTCACAATTTTGCTAAGTTTTGACACATGCTGGTCCGGTGGTTTTGCGTTGGCGTTAACGTCACTAACGTTGTTATTGTTCATCGGTACGCACGCCGGCATTTTGTCTTTCTGTTTACGTGGTAAGCTCTGAAATAAAAAATGGATTATTTACGTAAAGATGTAGTTTAATAATAATAATGATGATAATAATATAATAATCATCATCATCATCATATTCATTGTCGTACTACTACTACTACTACTACTACTACTACTACTACTACTACTACTACTACTACTACTACTACTACTACTACTACTACTACTACTACTACTACTACTACTACTACTACTACTACTACTACTACTATTTCGACTACTACTACTACTACTACTACTACTACTACTACTACTATTGGCTACTACTACTACTACTATTTAAATTACTACTGGATTTTCCAAATTGCCCAGTCTTTTTTATTTCCCATTATATTTCCATGCTCTGAACTATTATTCATTACTTTTTTATTATATAATATATTAATATTTTATTCTGAAATCTTTGTTACTACAGTAAGTTTTCCGACATTCGGATAAACCTGACTATGGGAAAACGTCTTAATAATCCGGAAAATTTTCGCAAGTGCAATAAAATTTTGATTTTCATTTTCATGGGTCATTTTATTATTACAGCTATTGTATAGTCAATGTTTATTGTTGGTTCAAATACCTGACTCGTATTTGTCCAATTTTAGTTAAATAAATAAACATTTAAACTGCGCTTCGCAAAATTAGTTCTTTATTGGGACCATTTACTAAATGACTAAAGAGTGTTTGGATTAAACTAGATTTGTTTGCCCAAAAAGTTAGCCGTACTAAAACCCTTAAGAGCATTTTAAGATGAATTTAAGAAGCTACGGCAAAGTCGGTGCGTTATTAATATACACATCACTGCTGTTTTATGGATTAAAATATTCAAATATTGAATAAAATATTCAAATATTTAAATCCACAACAACGAATACTGTAGTATATTATATTTCGCGTGGGTTTTAATTTGTCGTATTTCGCGCTAGGAAAAAGGCGAATTTTAACCCCAGCGAAATCACACCATGTGATAGTACGTTTTCATATCAAAATACAGTTGCGCGAATTTATAACCGCGCAATAACAATGCTTGTGAGCGAAATTTCGTTCTCGCGAAAATTAGTGATTACACAGTAGGTCGGGTGGAATCGTTAATGAACCGGAGTAACTTAACAAAAATACTAAGGTAACGCTGATTGGTCATACGAACTAAAATTTCTTCTTTTTTGCAAACAATTAATCCGTTCATATTTAACGCGTGAAAGGCATTTCTTACCTTCTAATTAGTTTGAAAATAACAACAATATACAAAAATGGTTAATTACGAGTATATTATTTGCCCAGGGCCCAAGGTTATAAAACTGAGCATGGAAACCAGTCGCCATTTCAGCCAATCAGATGCTTGAGATTTGAGACTGGTTTCCATGCTCAGTTTTATAACCTTGGGCACTGTACTCGTATCTACTCGTATGTCGGAGTCTACTTTAGAGCAATGACCAATCTAACTAAAGTCACATCTAACAAACTGTTAGATCTGATGACGGCCCGCAGACACCGTACATAAGCTATAGCGGTTTTCCCCGATTACTATTTTTAGAAATTGTCAACACGGGAAGCATGATTTATAAGGTTCACAAACTGATCTGAAGATGTCATTACATTAGAAATAAATGCAATACTACATAAATACATGTGTCTTCAGTAAATATGTATTAAACAGGCTGTAAACACTTTCCGTGGTTTTAAATACTATGTTAACTTTCACTTTTGCGACTTTGTAGGCGACAATCTGATTGGTTCAAAGGGTTATTCATAAAAACACGTTTTAGTTACTCGTCGTCAGATCCTGATAGCGTAGCGGTTTTAGGGAGATGATTTTAATCAGATAGGAGCAATGACCTAAATCTCATACGCCTTGAAAAGAATCGTGTAAATAAACTGCAAGTACCATGATTGTTTGTCACATGGATTGGTATCATGACGAATTTTCACTCAGAAATAGTGACATTTAATTTATCATGGACGAATTTTGGCTCGCAAGAAAAAATGACATTGTCGCGCGGGCATAAATTCGGGCAGCTGTAATATTCTCATATGATGTGCTATTAATGTTTTACTGGTTCTTAATTTCGCGCAGCTTCTCTAGCGCGAAATAAATGCAAATTAAACAACATTATTGAAACATTTTTGCTCTGAATTTAAACTAATAAACTTCTGTGTTGAATCAATTAATTAAAGTATGTTCCTGTGATTTTTGCGTCGTCATGTATGTCAATACATATTACATACACATACCTGTCATGAATAAGAAACCCTCAAACTTATCAGGTGGTCAAGGCATTTAAACGTTTTCATTTAAACCGGAATGGCTATTGTGTGGTGGCCATAAGAGCTGGGCAAATAATACTTGGGTTTCAATTGCCGAAACCATCGTGTACTAATCACATGAAAGGCTTAAGTAAATACTAATACGGAACAATGGTGGATTTAGATTTTGAAATATGACAAGATTAATAATTTCAAAGTTGACAATATATTATAATATATTGTTAGTTTACGAAATTTATATAAACCGTGGGATTCTATTCGGCTTCAATATTAGAAGACCTTTTAAATTGTGTTGCAGAAATTTTAGGGAACCTACTATATATGTAGCTAGGAAGGTCTTAATTGGGCAGGTTCCTACCTTCCCCCACCCCACCCCACCACAACCCATCCCATTTTCTTTTACATTTTAAACAGTGTAAAAAAAAGAAAAAAGTCAAGGGTGTATGGAACGAGTCCTCATCAAAAATAATAATTTTACAGTTTTGGGTGTTGCTGTTTTTAGCCCCTACCCCATATGACTATTAATTTAGTACTAATTGTTCAGGCGATATAGTTTTTTACAGACTGAAAAGAAGTCCAAGACCGGAAATTGGTCACCCAATATTGACTTTCTTTTTTGTTTCAGAATCGAATACCTACGTATATAATGTTATTTTTCCTTATTGTTTAACTAAAAGGCTTAATTTAACAACCATCTTCTCCATTTTTCGCCTTAACAATAACAATTAATGTTAACTACATCTGAGACATTGAAGTATTCCACCCTGAACTGTGAATAGGCAGCTTCAAGTAAGTTCGATTCTGCAATTTCTGGTCTGAAGGTTATAAAACTGAGATTGGAAACCAGTCTCAAATCTCAAGCATTTGACTGGCTAAAATGGAGACTGGTTTCCATGCTCAGTTTTATAACCTTGGGCACTGATTTGTCTTCTAACTATTTCGGCCACGGCTAGGTCATCTCGTCATTTTCTTTCTTTTTTGAAACTAGTGTGGGCTGCCAAATAAAGACGTAGACTAATCTTGGCTTGGCTTGGCTTGGCTGGCTGCTAATAGGTCATGCCAAGTTTTCACTGAATCGGACGATTAGATTGCCAGCATTGGCATATTCTAAAATTCCCTTTTATAAGTTTAGGTCATGACGAATTTAGGTTAAGATTCAATGTACTCTTGTAACCGAGAACCTTGCCAATAAAGTAGAAAGTGACAAGTGTATACATAGGCGTACTGTGCACTGTAAAGAAGTAGAGAACGAAGTTTCGACGGCACTACGGCACAATAGGCCTATCAACAGTACAATGTGACAGTGCTGTGTCGACAGTGCTGTAGCACGAAATCGACATTGAATCAGCACGCTATTATCAGAGCAATAGTGCGAAAGCGCGGTGTAGAAATTTCAGCAGTGCAAAAGCACGGTGTGACGGTACGGATTTCGAAAGTGTGAGAGCTACATTTTAAAAATTGCGACAGCGAGAGAATGATATATAGTCGACAGTGCGACAGTATGATGCCAGCAGTGGAGGCGGGGGCGGATGTGCGTTATTTCGACATCGCAACAGCAATTATTTTTGAAAGCGACCTCGAAGGCGCGATAGTATCATGTCAACAGTTCGACAGCGTAGTGACAAACATCAAGGCAAAACATCTTACTGAATTACCTCCCTTTATCCAGATAAGAGCATCTCAAATCACTTTTGATTTTATCAATTCCTTATTTATTAAAAAAAAACACGCACATATTAAATCCCAACTGCAGCTAAAATTTGTTATGTGTTGCCCTTTTTTCGCATCAAGCAGATGGAGGCAATACTGCGTAAATATAATATTGCATCTCCAACGATAAATAAAAGACAGTCATGTATGAATAAAAACCATAGCTGTTTTCGTCATGCATGCGCTTTTATTTCTCTCAATACAGAAATCAAACGATAATCCATATTTTTTTTACCGTTGTTCGATACAAAGCGGCTCACTTTAATGAACGTATTCTCACTTTTCTATAATCTATACATCCATATCTCTTAATATTATAATAAAAAGACTCGAAGTCGATAAATTATTCATAAATATCAATACGATATTATAATTATTATTAGGAGACTTTTATAATTAAAGGTATCTAACAAAATAAGGCAAATAGAGAAATAAAAGATTGCATGCATGTTATCATAAGTCGCTTTGTTGCGCGGAGAATTCCACTTTAATCAAGACTTCAACGATGATTAGACGTGATAACGCTGTTTAATAAAGGAATTATTAAGAAAGGAAAGATTGATGGTTTATGATTTCGTCGGAAAGAAGAACATCTAGTTCGATCTACAAGATACCTTTGAAGCTGGGTTAGTTCAACAATTTAATGAAATACAAATAAGTCGTATTGTGAGATTTAATTAAATCCAATTCAGTTTTTTTATTAAATTCGTTAGAGATGGAATTAAGTTTAAAATTATTTTATTCATGTCAAGATATTCATTCTAAAGGTCATTTAAAAAGAAAAAAAAACTGACAAAAACCTGTTTGGGGATATAACAGCCTGGTAAATGGGGCAAAGGTCAAGGTCGCTTCGGTAACGGTTGTGTTGATTGTATTTTCTGGCATTTTAGTTGTTACTGTATTTGCAAATAATTACCAGTTGTCTATTGTTTTCTCATAAAAACTGGTGATTTATTACACATTTAGACTAAATAATGTTTATTTTACCGCAAAATAATATTAAACCAATGTCGTCTGCTCAACTCTATGATGTCATGTCAAAAACTGAAGTCAATTGCTCGATGATACCATTCCCCCTTACTGGACCCAAATGAAGATTAATACAATGTATTTTAAAGTCTGCTTTGACTAAATTTGGGGATTGCGTATTTTCTTAAGCGGTTTGTTTGGAGAAACGGCTCGAGCATTTAATATAATACACAAATATATACATACCACATGCCCCAAAACAACAACAACAAACATACACACTTCTATACTAAAATAAAACATCACGTAGACCAAAAAGTATCATTTATTTCAAAGAAAATATCTTTATCATTTGAATCGTTCAAATTCAGCTTCAACTTCATAAATCTACTGACGGAGAACCATCTCAACTTTCAGTAATTTGTTTGGTTAGAATAATTATTGTGCACAATCTTTAAAACGGGGTCGAGGTCTTTAAGTTAAGACCGGAGACCAGTCTCCATTCTCAAGCAGCTGATTGGTTAGAACTGGACTGAAGGGTGTAAAGCTGAGATTGGAAACCAGTCTCAAATCTCAAGGATCTGATTGGCTGAAATGGCGACTGGTCATCGTTGAAGTCTTGATAAAAGTGGAATTCTCCGCGCCCCTGCTTGAGCGACATAACCTATATAATACAGATATCTTAAAATATCTACAGGTGCTGGTGGTAATAACTAAACTGCCTAATGAAGGACATTTAAGAAATATTACCATTATTTAATCCTTTGTGTATATTCCAAGTTTTCTATTTTTTACTGCAAAATTAAAAAATCCTTCATAAACCCAGTGTGAAGCAAAAATGAACGCGTGTGTGGGTTTTATACTGTCTGAAGCAAAAATATAAAAAATACGGACTTATTTTGGTTACCAAAAAGCATTTTAGAGTATAACTGCAAATAAAAACATTATTTCTATAAGAAAGAAAAAAGACAAAACTTTAAATAGAATGTTGGCCCGTTGTCAGTTTAAAGTCTTGTACACAAATAAAGATTTGTGTTTATTCTAACACTTTTAAAAGATACATTTATTGAAATAAATAAATGGCTTGAATAAGCAGATCTATATTGTAAACAGTTAAAGAATAATACTATAACAATTATTCAATAAGCTATTTTATCAACCTACAATATGATAATAAACTAGAAGTCAAAAAGACACAGTATGTAGTTTGTAAATCATTTGTAGGCAATTTTGACTTAGTGGTTTACATTAGAATAGGCTAAAAATGGTTGCGCTGTGAGTAAGGGCAAGCAAACTCGTCGGTGCCTTTATTCCGACCGGAACGTGGGGTGTAGCAGTAAATTGTTTTATTATCAATAAAGCAAGCGTGTAACATTTAAGGTGGAAATTGCTTTATATTGCTACTTGCTAAAACATGTTTATAATAGTTTGTTAAGAGCGAAGTAAAAAGAATATTAAATATGACGATGATGATAATGATGACGAGGGTGGTGGTGATGGTAGTGCTGGTGGTAGTGGTGATGGTGGTGGAGGTGCTGATATTGGTGCTGAAGATGATGCGGCTGCTGATGCTGCTGCTGATGTAACGATGTTGATGATGATGATGATGATGATGATGATGATTATGATTATGATGACGAATACGACGACGACGATGACGATGATGACGATGATGCTGGTGATAATATCGTTTTTTTTTACATGTTACATAAAATTTTGTCAGTACCTACGAGGGTTGTTAAAAAATTAATAGGACTGCGGCTCTACTGTTCACGCCTTTTAATTTACTTACACGGATTTGGAAGCAACGAATATCGGAACATGTCCTCTACATAAATGACCTCTTTATATTATGTATTTGATGAGAACCTTTAAACGTGAAAAGTAAATATTCAATTACATTCAATTATCTGCAATCGGATACTAAATATACACTTTGTTATAGACATTACCTACACTCCATCTATTATTCCAGTCATTAAAAATATTTCTGCAACCCGGATAGTTAAAAAACTTAAATTAAAAGTTAATAGATCATCTTTATGTATTTACATGATAATTTCCAACTGGCCAGAATTCCCATGAAAATTTAAAAAAGCTCCCCCAAAAGAGAGTTCAAGCAATCCCAGCGGACCTCTCCTCTGGATCTTCATTTTCATTACTGCCCATGAACAGGGTCAATCAAACCGAGCCAGATATTTTCATAATTATTTGTCATGTTCGGTGGCTTTCAACTGTTCAAAGTCCCCTCTGTATCTTTTGTAAAACTTCTCGCTAATAAACTAACATATACCAGCAGTGGCCCTTCTACGTATCCGTACATAAAATATTAGAAGGGGAGGTAATCAGGGGTTGCATAATTTCTGGCGTTGTCTATAATTTTAAATGTACTTGTCTGTCACGTGACAGTCTATATATCGATAACGTCTTATATAACTGATTAAGGATAAGTAGAGAGTCATGTGTTGATCTGTATATAGAATGAAAATATAATTTTATAGCGGATATAGGCAAGTTTAATCCTGACCTTTTCTCCAATAAGTAATATATTACAATAAAGGATACATAACTTTTTGATTTTTTGAACATTTTCTGCTCTCTTGTTGACCATAGTTAAATTGACCCGTCTCACACGTGACAGTCTAGATATCCATAATGTATTATACCAGGCCACAAAATTGTAAAACTGAGAATGGATATCAGTCTCAAATCTCAAGTATCTGATTGGCTGAAATGGCGACCAGTCGCCATTTCAGCCAATCAGATACTTGAGATTTGAGACTGGTATCCAGTCGCCATTTCAGCCAATCAGATACTTGAGATTTGAGACTGGTATCCATTCTCAGTTTTATGATCTTGGGCCCTTGCAGGTTTAAAATCTCAAAGAGTTTTAACATTTACAGTCAAACTTGTCTTCAAAGACAACTCAGGGAAAACAGAAAAGTAGTCTTTGAAAACACGTCGACTTCGTTCGCATTTGATTTTTATATCTAAATCATTAAGTGGGATATATAAAATGTTGTCTTTGTCTACATGTTCTCTTTGTTTACAGCTGGTTTTTGGTAATAGGTGGTCTTTAGCACATGTTTGATCGTATTGTTGTTGTTGTTTGTAGTTACCGGTAATTCAGTTTGTAATGCAAATCTGCATGGTTTTCATACAAATGATTTTAGAATATGCTAAAAGTATATTTAACTAAACACCATTTTCTTTTAAAATATATCAATATTATAGAATAAAAACATAATTTAGAGCCAATGAACTGCATGAATTTGATTTGTTGTAACAAATGTAATGGTTACTGATAAATGAGCCGTAGTTAATAACTATGCAAATGTAATATACGCGTACAACTGATATTAATTATCAATTATGTCGACGAATGATCTATTCTCTCCATTTTAATTCTAATGAAGACTGATAAAGTAATTAAAATTTTATATAATAAATTGAAATTCGCTGCGTTTAAGATCAGAACTTATGATTTACAACGTTGTCGAATTATATCGAAACTTGATCTAAATAACAGTATTGTCATGTTGGAAATAAAACTAAACAACTGTTAAACCGTTTTTATCAAAATTTCAAACCTAAATACAATCTTTTGCAAGCTTCCATTATTCGATCTTTTTGGTAGGAAGGCAAAAGCAACTTGGTAGGAATGCATCTAAATTTATTTATTTTTAAGCGTATCAGGCTCACACACATTTGAAGTAGAAACACACACACTTGAAACGCGAAATGGAAAATAAATGATCCATTCCGGGTCAACCGGGAAGCCTCGCATCACTGGGTGGATTCGAGTCCACCCGGAGTCGAATTTCAACTTAATGTAAGGAAGCTATCGAGCTAACTTGCTGAACGTCGGTGATTTTACCCAGGTTCCAGATTGTCCATGACAAAGAGACCATCAGGCACTAGAGGCCTTCCTTTCTGAACCAGGGTGAGCTAATAGCCCACACTTAAACTATTGTCTCATGCGAGGTAGGCAGGACTCTGAGCAGTAATATCATCACCTGTCGAACAGATTTAGCCTTCGGATTTTTTTTTATTTTTTTTTTTTGGGGGGGGGGGGGTTCAAATATTGCTCTATCATTATATTTCGCGATGATTTAATGTTCGAGGGTTTTTGTAAAAGAAAATGCGCGAAAACAAAAACTTACCAAATTTAATAAACTGCTGAATAATTATCTAGTCTTATAATATCAATGCATTATTATAACAAGAGTGCGAATTTATGCGGGCGCGAAAATTTTATTTATGTCTTTTGCTCAAAATTTGATCTCAGCAAAATTTACGGTAGGTGTTCAAAAGCGTTAGTTAAAAAAACTGGGGATAGCCAGTGAAAATCACGCAGTCTCGGTTTGATAGAACCTGTGCCCAAGATCATAAAACTAAATCTGGAGATCAGTCTTAAATCTCAAGCATCTGATTGGCTGAAATGGCGACCAGTCGCCATTTCAGCCAATCAGCTCCTTGAGATTTGAGACTGATCTCAAATTTTAGTTTTATGATCTTGGGCCCTGTTCATGGTCAGTAACGGAAATAAAAATTACTGCACTACCCACACCCGGGTCGGGCGCAATATTCTTACAGAACAAGACAGTTTCATTGCTTACTGGTATTTTCCGTTCATTTAAGTAAGCGAACAGGTGTATTATTCTAAAAACTAAATTCAATTACACCAAACTGTTAAAGAAATAAATCTTTCTCAATCGTACGAAAGTAGAAAATTGCGTAAACAAATCGATTCAAAATCAAGACTGCTGTATAACGAATACAAGAAAGATTTTAATGTTGAACTGCAAAAGAATTTGATTTTAATTATTTAATTTTTATATAAAAGAAAAACTTACATTTTGTTGATTAAATATCCAAAATATGCATCAAAATAATTATTGTAACCACATCGTCTCCATCTAATGTTTCCTTTCTTTAAAATTTATACATGCCCGTGTATTTCATTTTTGAATTTAATCTTCAATGTTAAATATTTTAAACAATACAGACGGATTAATTCGAAAAACTAGAATTTAAACCAGCGTTACACGATTAATCTTTCTCTTAAATCTTTGTGCTGCTAAACCGATGTTAATCCACAAAGAAAATTACTATAAAGACCACGTGACCGAAATTATTAAAATTTATAGGCAAAATTGAAAGTGGATACTGAAATATTCTCTTTACAATTCCGCTTATTACAACCTTCGCCAATTGAACTTATTAAAGGAAAGGCATCAAAATTGACAAGCTGTTTATTTTGGTTTTCAATTTATTGTTTACACGTGAGATCTGAAATGTACGAAATGAGTGCGTGACGCGAAATGTTATAAAAATAAATGATGAAAAGTTAAAAATTCAAGGTTACGGGTTTAAATAAGTGTATCAGTTAGAATGTCCTGGGTACAACTTTTGTTGTTGTTTTTTTTACGTCACATTACGTCACATTTTGGTATAACTGGTTACGGATAAGCAGACAATGACATGATTGTCTGTGTATCGTTAACCAAAAAATGACCGTTCGGAAGATATGGACGAACTCAATATTTTTTGCGATATACGGAATCAATTGTTTAGCATTTTGCTGGTAAGAATGTATGACACGTGACTGTTTTATTATCTATAGCATGCCATACTTCCAAGTCGATTGCCCAGAATTTCACGAAAAATCATTGCCCAAAGTTATAAAACTGAGCATGGAAACCAGTCTCAAATCTCAAGCATCTGATTGGCTGAAATGGTTGTTTATATGTATATGTATGTAATTTTTTACATCTAAATATTGATATGTTCACTGCAAAGTACTTTTCGGGATTACAACATATGTTTGCGTTTTCACACATTTGAGTTTCTAGTAATGGGTGGATCCAGATAGGATTCAGTAGGGTTGCTCTTACCCCGTTTGTGGCAGCAATGCAACCTTACAAATAGGCCTCCCTGCTTGCATCCTGTATTTTATAACGATAACGGCTAGCAGTTAGATGTATTTATTGGGCTGAATAGTTTATTTTTCATGGGAATTTTGGCCAGGAAGTTGGAAATTATCATATAACTACCCTAAGACTAACCAAAATAAACCCTCTGTTTGGAATTCTTGCATCCGTCTGTGCTACTATTACGTTGATCTGTTGTTGAACATTTTTTACTGAAAAAAAAACCTCAGAAGCGTTGTTTGTGCCGTGTTGCGGCCGTAAAACGTTGCCCCATACATACAATATATGCTGTTAATCAAGTAGGCCATTTGAAGGTCGTTCAGCATGATATTTACATTTGATTTTTGGGTTGTGCTCGATCCGGGCAAACAATAATATTGGCTGGGTTTTTATTGTTGTTAATATTTAAATGCACGAATCTTATGAACCTATTGTGACGTTATTAACATCATGACGTAAATCAACGACGTCGTGAGGTGAATACTTAGCGTCAGATGTTCATAGCAACGCCAAGCAAACAGCACAAGACATAATGGAGAAATTTGTAAACTGGATGAGAAAGGAGAAGGAAGAGATTGAGACGAGAGTGCAGACGATGATGAACAGGATGATAAAAGAGGAGGTTGTTGTGGAAAGAGAGAACAGATGGGAGAGGATTGGCCATGTACCTTTAGTAGACATTGTGGAGGTGGCGAAGAAAGAAATTTTGGAAGAAGAAAAAGAAAAAGAAGTTAAACGCACCAAACACCAAGATGATGAAAACTACTTTATCAATATGTTTAGATTTCACTGACTTTTTGAAGATACAAATATAGAAGATGGGACATGTAGAGAGGACGAAGGAAATGAGATTTGACACCAACGCTGAATGCGTAAATCGTGACGAGGAGAGACATTGTTTACATAAACTTGTTGATTTCTATTAATTATTACCTTATAATTTCTTATAATCTTGAAAATATTAAAAACTGTAAAACAAAAATTAACATGTTTTTCTTGCACCATCTTACTAATCCTGGATATTTTATGCTTGGATGGCTGTAATGGTCAGCTGTATAATCTAGAAGTAAGCAGTGTGATATTGTTTTAAGAAGACTAGAAATGTGTGAGTTAGATGTTGATGTTGTTTTGAGAATTTCTTATGTGAAAAGCTGTTTTGAGACAAATAAAACAAAATAACAAAAAGCCAGATTAAAGCAGTTTTTTGTCGAATTCGCGCAAAATACTCACGACATGGGCAGTAATATGCATTTCCATGACTGCCAATGAACAGGCTCAATCAAACCGAGCCTGCAATATATTGATATTGGCCGTGTTCAGAGGCTTTCAAAGTTTTCTTTTCATTTATTTATTTAATAACTTATTTTTAAAGTAAGCTGTGAACGGTCAGCATTTTAAGAATATCACTGAATTTGACCAAATGTGTTCGGAATCGCTTGGAACCCAGTTTCAATGACACACCTAATAGCCCCCCCTCCTCTTTCACAAAATTAATGAATTAATTTCTTCCAAAATATAACTTTTGAATGACAAAAAGCTCAGAAAAAAGGCAACATGATTCCCGAAATGTACCTTGTATAAATGTAACTTTCGATGTCAATAGTTTAGTTTAGTTAAAACATATTTTGTTGGGAGTAAAAAGCATACAATAAACAAGCATGCAACAGATCATTTGGGCACAAAATACATAGCATGCTCCGATCTTAGGCTGTATTGATTTCATAAAAAGTGACGATCTGTATATTAGAGTAGGTTTTACTTATTTTCTTCTTATATTGAATGCATTGAATGTGTGCGCCTATATTTCGATGCATTGTTCTTTGTATTTAAGAAAGTAAATAAAATTATATCCTCATTCAAAACCTAGCAATAATGTAAGTTCGCCGTGTTAAGGAGGAGGTTTTATGTAACACAAATGCTCGCAGTGAATTAGTTCTTTTTTTAAAGCATAATTTAAATCACAACTATTGATGAAAATCAAACAATTATTTAACTGGCGAATATGTTATCATTATGGCGTATAATGTAATTTCGCTGGTTTTAATCTTCATGCACAATTGGCTGTTTTGGGAGGCAGGTAATGACTTACTAATAGAATCATTATTGTGGGGTAGCATTTTGCTGCCTATTTTATTTCACACATTTATCATAGCGCTTAATTCTCGACAGTTGAACCCTAGCGACATAAATTCCACAGTAACAATTTCAAGCTATTTCAAGATTATCTTTTGAAGATCAATCATTTACTTTTAATTGTCGGTTTTATTTGGCGCCTTTATCATAACGCAAAATATGCGAAAATTCAAACCACGCAAAATTATTTGATTCGAGAGTTTTTCGTGGGGAGGAAGGGGGATAATTTCGCGCGTAATTAAACGTAGCCTAGAAGGGAAATCATTTATTGTTTCTTTCGCGGTTTGTTTTATTTTGCGCCTCTATTTTAAAGCAAAAATCTAATTTAACCCACACGAAAAAATTGAATCCACCGTAGTCCTTTTTCGAGCGCCATTTTTTCGCGTGTTATCAAACGTATCCTGTAAATACCAACATTTTTTTGTAATTTCGCGATTGGTTTTTATTTCACACCTTTATCTTAAGGCAAAATACTCGATTTTAAACCCTCGCGAAATAATGCGATTTTACAGTATGATGCGGAAATTACATGATTAAATATTTCATATTTGCTGTAATTGAAATTGTCAGATAACAAATATCTAATGGATACTTTTTATCGTGGTGATTAGATCAATCAATTTCCTTATTTAGTCTAAATTTTAATTTGAAACTTTAATTTTCCATTGTGTAGTTAATTGATCGCTGACATTGTTCATACAACTGTGATTGTATGTAAGTTATATGTAAGTTATTTACTTAATATAGTTAGCGACATTTGAATAACATCTACGAACATATTCAACGCAAAGTACTGTTGAGATATTCAACAATATATGTTTGAGTTTTTACACATTTGAGTATCTTCTAAAGGGGTGGATACAGATGGGGTTCAGTAGGGCTGGTTTTACCCCCGTTTGTGGCAGCATTACATGCATCCTGTATTTTTATAACGATAACGGCTAGCAGTTAGACTTGTTTATTTGGCTGAATATTTCATTTCCATAGGACTTTTTGCCAGGAAGTTGGCAATAATAATGTAACTACCACAAGCCTGCACCCAAACGAACCCTCTTTTTGGAATTCTTGCATCCAACCATGCTAATATGTATTTTGTTAAATATTTTTGGACTTGTAATGTTATTAAGAAACTCAGAAGCTTTGTTTGTGCCGTGTTGCCGCCGTAAAAAGGGCTCCCCGCATATTCAATAAGTGTTGTTAATCAAGTTCGCCTTTTGAAGGTCGTTCAGCATGATCTTTATATTTGGAAATATTGAGTTGGGCTCGACCCGGAATCAAAATAATATTGGCTTGGGTTTTGGTTATTAATACTCCCTCAAATGCACGAATCTTGAAAACCTATTGTGACGTTATTAACATCATGACGTAAATCAACGACGTCATGACGTGAATACTTAGCGTCAGATGTTCATAGCAACGCAAAGCAAACAGCACAAGAAATAATGGAGAAATTTGTAAGCTGGGTGAGAAAGGAGAAGGAAGAGATTGAGACGAGAGTGCAGACGATGATGAACAGGATGAGAAAAGAGGAGGTTGTTGTGGAGAGGGAGAACAGATGGGAGAGGATTGGCAATGTACCGTTGGTAGACATTGTTGAGGTGGCGAAGAAAGAAATTTTGGAAGAAGAAAAAGAAAAGGAAGTTGAAAACACCAAACTCCAAGATGTTGAAAACTACTTCATCAATATGTTTAGATTTCACTGACTTTTTGAAGTTTAAAATATAGAAGATGGGACATGTAGAGAGGACGAGGGAAAAGAGATTTGACACAAACGCTGAATGCGTAAATCGTGACGATGAGAGACATTGTTTACATAAACTTGTTGATTTCCATTGATTTTTTCCTCATATTTTCTTATAATCTTTTGAATACATTGTGTATTAAAAACCATCAAACAGAAATTAACAAGTTTTTTTCTTGTATCATCTTACTAAACCTGGCTATTTTATGTTTGTAAGGCTGTAATGGTCAGCTGTATAATCTAGAAGTACATGTAAGCACTGTGATATTGTTTTAAGAAGACTACAGTGTAAGTGTTAGCGAGGTGTTGATGTTGTTGTTTTTTTTAGGAGTTCGGGAATGAACAGTGAAAAGCTGAAAAGCTGTTTTGAGATGATTGAAACAAAATAGCAACAAAAAACAGATTAAGAGCAGTTTTGTCAAATTAGCGCAAATTGTTCACGGCATGGGCAGTAATATGCATTTCCATTACTGCCAATGATCAGGGTCAATCAAATGGGCCTGCAATGTTTTCATACTTCGTCGTGTTCTGTGGGTTTCAAAGTTCTCTTTTTAAACTTATTTTTTAAAGTAAGCTGTGAACGGTCAGCATTTTAAAAATATCTCTAAATTGGACTGAATGTGTTCGGAATCAGTTGGACCCCAGTTTCAATGACGCACCTAATAGGCCTCCCCGTTCTCCTAATTGATTTCTTCCAAGATATTACTTTAAAAAAAGCTCAGAAAAAGGCTACAGGAGTCAAAAAACTGTACGTTGTATAAATGTTACTTTTCGTGTCAAGAGTTTAGTTTAGTTTAGTTCAGTTTAAATATATTCGTTGCATTAAATAGCATACAATGAACAAGCATGTAGACGTAAAGACATAGTCTATTCACGCAAATGGGTCAGAGCGCGAGATTTACCAACATCCGGGGACAGCCTTTCCCATCTCGTTACATTATTATCTTGGTGCCAATGGATCATTTTGGCACACAACACATAGCATGCTCCGATCTCAGGTTGTATGGATTTCATAAAAAATGACGTTCTGTGTATTAAAGTAGGTTTTACTTATTTTCTTCTTTATTGTGAATACATTTTTTACGCGCCTGTGTTTGGGTGCATTGCTCTTTGTATTTAAGAAAGGAAGTAAAATGATACCCTCTATGATAACCTAGCAATAATGTAAGTGCGCCGTATTTAGGGAGGAGATTTTATGAAACACAATTGCTGGCTGTTAATGAGTTCTTTCAAAACATAATTTAAAATCACAACTATTGATGAAAAGCAAACAATTTAAAATGGCGAATATGTTATTTTTCTGGTGTACAATGTCATTTCGATGGGACTTATTTTCGCGCACAACCAGCAGGATGTATATTCGCGCAATTTCCAGGTTATGACTAAGAAACAATATTACGGTGGTAACATTTCGCTGACTGTTTTTCACACATTTATCATAGCGAAAAAATTCTCGAAAATTGAACCCACGGGACATAAATTGATTCCACAGTTATAATTTCAAGCTATATCAAGATTATCCTTTAAAGAACAATCCTTTTCTTTTCAATTTCGGTTTTATTTCGCGCCTTTATCGTAACGGAACATTCTCGAAAATTCAACCCAAGCGAAAAAAATACAAAATGCACAGTAAATAGTGGTGGGATAATTTCGCGCGATTTGAAGAGTATCATAAACAAAAACAATAATTTATTTTTTTAAATTTCGAGGTTGATTTTATTTCGAGACATTATCGAAAATTTAACCCATTTGAAATAAATCCACTGTAACTCGTGCGGCATAATTTCGAGAGTCAAAAGTATCATAAAAAACAATCATTTATTGTTTCATTTCGCGGTTGTTTTAATTTCGCGCCTATATGTTAATGGCTTAATGCAAATTACTCGAAATTTCAACCCACGCGAAATAAATATAATCAACAGTAATCGGCAAGGGCTTAATTTCGCACATTATCAAAAGTATTCTAACATTACTATCATTTTTTAAATTTCGGTTTGATTTTGCGCCTTTATCTTCACGCTAACATTCGAGAATTCAAATCACGCGAAATAGCGTTATTTTATATCATGTCGCAGAACGTAAATGAATATATCAACTGTAATTGAAGATGTCATATATGAAATATCTAATGCTGGTTACTTTGATCGTGAAAATTAGGCCAATCACTTTCTATATTCAATCTTATGTTAATTTGAAACGTTTATTTGCGATTTGTAGTTAATTGAGCGCAGAAATTGAACCGAAATTATATTGTCGGCTTGACATGTAGATTTTAACAGATATTTTACTTTCCCTAAAATGCATCACTGTATAACATTAACTTGTTTCTTTACGTCAACTTCTGGTATAACTGATTAAGGATAAGCAGACATTCACGTGATATTCCGTATACCGTATATACTGACGCAATTTAAAATCTATGCATGGGGAAAATAAATTGTAACATTTTAGAAACATTTTTTTAAATCATTAAATTCAGAAATGAGGAACCCCTAGAAGGGACTACTAGTAATCTGTCAAAGTATAGATAACCTAATACATTTCCATGAAACTATTTGCGTCTTTGTCCTGTTCGATGGCTTTCAAAGTTCCCTTTTCGTCAATTTTAAATTTCGGTTTTATTTTGCGCATTTTTCTTAGCGAAAAACTCGCAAATCCAGCGATATTATTTGTTTCAACAGTTATTCGTAAGGGAGCGGGGCATATTTTCCGCGATATCAAACTTATCCTAAAGAACAATCGTTTATTGTTTCATTTCGCTGTTGACTTTACTTCGCGCCTTTTATCCTACAGCAAAATACTCGAAAATTAAACCCACACGAAAAAAATCGAATCCACGGTATACCTACTAATCCGCGCGGCATTATTTCGCGCGTTATCAAACATATCCTAAAAACCTTTTTTTTGTAATTTCGCGATTGGTTTTGTTTCGCGCCTTTATCTGAAAGCCAAATACCCGAATTTAAACCGTCGCGAAATAATGTGATTTTACAGCATGATGCGGAACTTAAGTGATTAAATATTTTATATTTGCTGTAATTGTAGATATCAAATATCTAATGCCGATTACTTTTATCGTGAATATTGGGTCAATCAATTTCTATATCCAGTCTTATATTAATATGAAGCTTTAATTTGCTATTTTTGTTAATTAAGCACTGAAATTAAACCAAAATCCTTTTGTCGGCCTATATGTAGATTTAAACAGATATTTTACTTTCAAAATAACGGGTTTATATCCCCTATACCACTGTATAACCTTAACTTTTGTTTCTTGACGTCTTTCTGGTATAACGTATTAAGGATAAGTAGACAGTCACGTGATACTCTGTATATACTAGTATACTGTCGCGATATAAACTATGCACGGGGAACATTAATGGTAAAATTTAAGAAACATTTTTAATCATTTTGATGCAGAAATGAGGGACCCCTGGAAGGAGTTAAATTGACATCTTTAAAAAGCAAAGATAATCTAATCTATTCTCTCTAATTATACATAACCTAATACATTTACGCGGATATGCATGTTGTTTGCCCCTATTAAAATGGAAATATATGCATTTTGTTTTTCCCCGAGTCTCATGGAAAGACACCCCAATTTCCGTATAAATATATGCATATTTGCCCCCATAAAATCTAATGTTCATACCATTCTGATGGTATGCAGGAAATTTACTTTATATAGTTGGCGACAGTTGAATAACATCTACGAACATATTCATTGCAAAATACTCCTGAGATATTCTACAATATTTCTTAGAGTTTTCACATATTTGAGTATCTACTAAGGGTTGGATCCAGATGGGGTTCAGCAGGGTTGGACTCACCACCGTTTGTGGCAGAAATAAAGCCTGCAAATATGTCTCCCTGCTTGCTCCTGTATTGTTATAACGATAACGGCTAGCAGAGTTAAAATTATTTACTTGGCTGAATATTTCATTTTCGTGAGGATTTTGGCCAGGAAGTTGGAAAAATATCATGTATCTAACCTAAGACTGTCCCAAATGAACCCTCTTTTTGAAATTCTTGCATCCTTCCGTGCTACTATTACGGTGTTTTTGTGTTGAATATTTTTGACTTCAAATAATAAACTCAGAAGCGTTGTTTGTGCCGTGTTGCGGCCGTAAAACGTCGCCCCGTACATACAATATATGCTGTTAATCAAGTATGCAATTTAAAGCTCGTTCAGCATGATATTTACATTTGAAAGTATTGAGTTGCGATCGCTCCGTGGATGAAATAAAATTGTCTTGGTTTTTGGTTATTAATACTCCCTCAAATGCAAGAGTCTTGTAAACCTATTGTGACGATATTAACATCATGACGTAAATCAACGACGTCATGACGTGAATACCTAGCGTCAAATGTTCATAGCAACGCAAAGCAAACAGCACAAGAAATAATGGAGAAATTTGTAAACTGGATGAGAAAGGAGAAGACAGAGATTGAGACGAAATTGCAGACGATGATG
Source organism: Corbicula japonica (assembly GCA_038501625.1). NCBI lineage: Eukaryota > Metazoa > Mollusca > Bivalvia > Venerida > Cyrenidae > Corbicula > Corbicula japonica. The sequence goes on along the minus strand of JAZAYU010001253.1, from coordinate 16,162 downwards.
AACAGGAAGACAAAAGAGGAGGTTGTTGTGGAGAGGGAGAATAGATGGGAGAGGATTGGTCATGTACCGTTGGTAGACATTGTAGAGGTGGCGAAGAAAGAAATTTTGGAAGAAGAAAAAGAAAAAGACGTTGAAAATAACAATCTCCACGACGATGAAAACTACTTCATCAACATGTTTAGATTTCACTGACTTTGAAGTTTAAAATATAGGACATGTAGAGAGGACGAAGGAAATGAGATTTGACACAAACGTTGAATACGTGAATTGTGACGAGGAGAGACATTGTTTACATAAACTTGTTGATTTCTATTAATTATTACCTTATAATTTCTTATAATCTTGAAAATATTAAAAACCATAAAACAAACATTAACATGTTTTTCTTGCATCACCTTACTAATCCTGGATATTTTATGTTTGGAAGGCTGTAATGGTCAGTTGTATAATCTTGAAGTAAGCAGTGTGATATTGTTTTAAGACGACTAGAAATGTGTGAGTGAGATGTTGATGTTGTTTTGAGAAGTTCGGGAGTGAAAAGCTGTTTTGAGACCGTGAATGAAACAAAATAACAAAAAGCCAGATTAAAGCAGTTTTCTGTCGAATTCGCGCAAAATACTCACGACATGGATACATTTCCATGACAGCCCATGAACAGGCTCTATCAAACCGAGCCTGCAATGTATTGATATTGGTCGTGTTCAGTGGCTTTCAAAGTTTTCTTTTCATTTATTTATTTAATAACTTATTTTTTAAAGTAAGCTGTGTTTCAATGACGCAACTACTAGGCTCCCTCCTTCACAAAATTAATTTCTTCCAAGATATTACTTTTGAATGAGAAATAAACTCAGAAAATAGGTCACATGAGTCCCAAAATGTACGTTGTAATAATGTAACCTAGGGTGTCAATAGTTTAGTTTAAACATATTTTTGTTGCATTAAATAGCATAAAACAAGCAAGCATGTGGATATTAAGAAATAGTCTTTTCACGCAAATGATTCAGGCCACAAGTTATACCAACATTAGCGGACATCCTTTCCCATCTTGTTACACTATTATGTTATCAATAAATCATTAAGGCACAAAATACATAGCATGCACCTATCTTAGGTTGTATTGATTTCATAAAAAGTGACGTTCTGTATATTAAAGAAGGTTTTACTGATTTTCTTTTTATAATAAATACATTGTTAGCGATTTGGAGAATGTCCGCGCCTCTGTTTAGGTACATTGCTCTTTACATTTAAGAAAGGAAGTAAAATGATACCCTCATTGAAAACCTAGCAATAATGTAAGTGCGCTCTTTAAGGGAGGAGTTTTTATGTTACACAATTGCTGCCTGTTAATGAGTTCATTCAAACATAATTTAAATCACAACTATTGAAGAAAAGCAAACATCTAAAATGGCGAATATGTTATTTTTATGGTGTATAATGTCATTTCGCTAGGGCTTATTTTCGCACACAATCAGCAAAATGGCTGTTTTGGGAGGCATGAAATGACTTAGAAACATGATTGCGGGGTAGCATTTCGCTGCCTATTTTGTTTCACACATTTATCATTGCGCTTAATTTGCGAAAATTAAACCCACGCGACATAAATTGATTCCAAGGCGGTAACCCCTCTGGTTCTTATTTTTGTTTATTGTTAGTGGTGTCTTTTTTGAAACTGATTATTTTATTAACCATGCTCTCTCCCCCTCTCTTCTTCTTGACAGCGACTTTATCTTAACGTAAAATGCCCGAAAATTCAATCAACGCGAAATAAATATAATCAACAGTAATTTGCAAGGGCTTTATTTCAAAAGTATCCTAAAATAACAATCATTTATTGTTTCAATTTCGCGGGTTTTTTATTTTGCACCTTTATCTTTCAGCTAAGTACTAAAAATTTTAACCGTCGCGAATTTATCTGATTTTACAGAATGTTGAGGAACGTAAATGATTACAATATTTTTATTTACTGTAAATGAAGATGTCAGATATCAAATGTCTAATGCTGGTTACTTTTATCGTGAAGATTATGTCAATCTTTTTCTTTATTCAATCTTATGTTAATTTGAAACTTTAATTTGCGATTTTGTAGTTAATTAAGCGCTGACATTGTACCGTCTTTACATGTAACTAAAACAGATTTTAACTTTCAAAATAACATAAATTATTAAGTTAATCAGTTTCAAACTAATATTTTTAATACTTGTTTGATTATTTTGACAGAATGTATGAATCCACAATTCTTCACCTTAATGCGAAAACGTATAACTCCTTCATATTTCAATGTTACGTATAACGTTTTTGCACTAAGGTGATAAATTCGATAATTGACAGTAACAATCCAAGGTCAAGTGAATATTTTGATAAAAAAAAATGCAAAGTTGTTCTTTGGTTTAAGTATTGATTATTGCAGTGAGGGCGGAGGGAGGGGCGTTTTTTTTTCCAAATTTAGTAACAACTTCAATGTCAAAATTATATTATCACCGAAGGCATGTTTTCCCGTGGTGTGCCCCTTCCTGATATTTGTCTTACATAGAACTCTTATTAGCACAACAGACAGCAATTCCCTCTTTGGATCTAGTGATTTCATTGAAATATTGCAATCAAAGGCGCCGTGGCCTTGGCTTAAGATAACAAAACCAGTCCCAAAACTCCGGTTTGTGATTGGTCAGTTTTAAGACTGATTTCATTTTTAACCAATCAGCTGTCGGAGAATAAACGCTGGATCCTAGTCTTGGGTTTATATTGTGAAAGCTATCATGCTTGCTGCTTCTTGTGCTTTGCCTTGAGCAGATTTATTAACTAAAATTGGGTCGCACGAGGGAGACCGAATAGTGTGTGTGGAGGAGGCCAAGAGGGTAACCTAGCCCGTCTAAACACAACATGAATGCTCAGTGTTCCGTATTAACTGACGATTCATTCGTATTGTCTGTCCACAGATGAATAGCAATTTTAATCTATCGTTTACGGTAGCTGATAATTGACATTTTTACTAAACTACAGTTCACGCGAAATCTATCTATTTAGACATATTTTTCGTAGTTAGACATAGGCCAGATAATTAATACAACTACGCTGAGACCCAAATGTGTTGGGGTATCTCGTTTTGCCAAGTAAAAGCGAAATAGGAAGGCAAATGCTACAAAGTAGTAAGTTTGCCCACAGAAATACTACATTTATATATATAGATCTTTGGTTTGGCTTGAGTAAGTTTGTTTGCCTAGAAAATTTGACCCAGTTTAGCAGAGCCCCCACAATACTTCCGCGACTAAGAAGTTCTAGGGGCGGATCCAGAGGTGGTTCAGCGTAGTAGCTCGAACCCGTTTGTGAGCAGCAATATTTAATTTTCAATGAGATTTTGGTCAAAAAGTTGGAAATTATCATGTAGCCACCCTTCTACTGCCCTAAAAGAACTTACTTTCAAGAACCCTTACATCCAACCTTAAACACGATTGTAATTTTCAGAAATTTTATGTAGCCTCTACCTCGGTAGGAATCAGTGTAGTAACGCCATTGCACACCCTGAGAAATGATGCCAGCGGAAAATAAACAGAGAACAAAACGATATTTTACTATATAAATGCAATTCTATTATAATTCTACGTATACTAGTATAACTGAATATGCCTATGGGTCAGAAAAAAACTAATCTTTAATGAATTCGAAAGATATGAGTAAAATATTACTAAATACACTTCTATTGTTTAAGTTTAGGAAAACTTAACACTTAATAACACATGGCGACGAATGACATCCGTATAATAAATGCAACAACACTTTAAACAATTCATCTATCAGGTTTATAAATAACATAGGCACACGTGTCCTTGCATTAGGAATTATAAAGCTCACTTTAGGCCAAATCATAATTAAATAATTTCTGGAAAAAGTGGTAGTTTTCTAAGATGTCGGAAATAAACGAAGACGATGTCGAAGTTGAAGAACAGTATGAGCCATATCAGGTACGCACTATAGTTTTTTTTTTGTTTTTATTTTTTGGTATAACATCTGTAAATATTTAACGATTTTTAATTCTTCGTGTTTGGTTATTTTACTTTTAAAGTTACACTTGGAAGTTAACTTCGAGACTAAACCAGATTTATTCAACAGATTAAACACAATTTTAGTTGTTGTAAGTGAAAAAAGAAATGTATTCTGTCCCCAAAATATCAAAATATGTTCCGAGTCTTTGTAACATAGCGTGGTATTGGAGGAAATGGACACGACAGCAAAATAGTAAAAGGGTTGGTGAAAAAGTAATGTCTGATAAAAAAAATGAACGTTATTTAAGTCCAATGTTTCGCTACTAAATATTAGGATGCAGTTAGTTGAAAATGAAAAGGTTTCGACATGTCATTTGCGCTATAAATTTAATTTTGTTAATTTTGGGGTTGCTTTAGGCGATTACAACACTTTACTCAAAATTATGGACTATTACTTCCGTGTATTCTTGTCAATTTTGATTTAATATTCTTTCTTTACCTGCCAATTAAAGTTTACTTATTTCCTTTTCAACGTGGCCTTCAAGTAAAAACATTATTTCGGAAATAAAATCGTAATGTATTGGCATTCATTCGTCATTGTTTTGAAACATACATAATAAGTGGAGTTGGACTAGTGTTGATGATTATTAGGACGAATTTAGATAAATACAATTTCTTAATATATAAGTGTGAATCAAGATTTTTAAATAAACGTTTGTAAAAAGCAACAACTGAAAAAATAAATCGTAAAAAATATTATTAACTGGAGTTTTATTAAAAAAAGAAGAACTCTTAATATAAACGCTTCAAATAATAATATCGTAATTCAATAAGGCGGGAAAACATGAGTATGAACATTAAAACTGGTGCTTACTGGGAAAAAGAAGAAAAAGATGAAGATGAAGATATGGTCACAGAATCGAATGTTTTCCTCAACAGACAGGTCATTCGGGACTTTAAGATTAATGAGGTCATAAGGAAAAAGGCGGTGAAGGAATTTATCGCGGTTGATAAGAATGATGATGATAATGATGTAAAGGAAAGTGGAAATACGGAAGAATGCGAGGAACCGGAAATTGTCCGAAAATTAGAGGTTGAAGAGGAGGAAGATGAGGCGACAATTCGAAAACGAAGAAAGGTTTCTTTTTTCTCCTGAGATATTTCTAACAGTTTACATGATTATTAACAGTGGCGGATTCAGAGGGGATTTAGTGGGGTTGCTCAAACCCCCTAAAACCTCCATTATGGCGGCAGCATTATTAACTTTAATGGGGATTTTGGCCAGAAAGTTTGACATTTTTATGTCAAAACTGCCCACACGATCCACCTTTCTAGAAAGTTTGCATCCGACATTGATTAATTTCCAAATTAGGAACAGGCGTGTTCCTAAACTAATGAATGTGTTTAATTGCTATAGACTTAGTTGTATTTCTTTTAAATAAAGTTTATAAGTAAATCCATAGGCACATTCTAAGTAATAAAATGTATTAACGATATATGTTTCCATGTAATATTGTTTTCAAATTAACATAACCCTATATAGGCCTAATGAAAACGCACGTTAATAGTGCAAAAAAGTTGTAGGCCTATTAACTGAAATTATGTGTATAAATTTATTAACGATTCCGACTGCAGTTTTAATGATAATTTATTTAATGAATTAAACTGTGTGACTAGGCCTGTCATTAACTGATGATATGATTTACTGCAAAGTTATTACAAAGTTCTTTTATTTACTTATTATTAAACGATTATACTGACAGTCCGAGAAATGTGTATTTTGCAAAGCGTTTTATTTATGAAATGTCCCGTTGCATATTATAAACACTTGCTTTCTGTTATGACAGGGCTGGGTCTTAAAATAAATTACTGTAAGATCCAGACCACGGTACGAATCTAGTCACTATTTGGGGAGATGTACAAGCGGCCCGGATATTTAAGCCCGGAGAGCTCTCGCCCTGTTGTATGTTAATTATAAATATATATCCCTGAAATGCCAAAAATGTGTTTAAATTTTATTCACTGAGCAAGTGTGCGATGCCCACAAAATATTTCAAGAATATTAATAATCGTAATTTATACTGATTTTATATAGTATACTGATAATTACTGATTTTATTGTATGCTGATAAATTATAGAGTGAAACCCCTCTATTAAGACCAACTCTTGGACTGGTCAGAAGTGGTCTTAATAGTGGGGCGGGAAAAAAATAGTGCGCGACTGTTCACAGGGACATTGAAATAGTGGGGAACCAAATGATGGTCTTATTATAGGGGCGGCTTAATGATGTGTTTTATTGAATAGTATTTTATCTGGTGGATTTTTTACTGCACCAGCCAGATAGAAAATATGTAAAACAAATATTTAAGGCTATATGTCCATCGTTTCCAATACCTGTGACAAAATTGCAGTTATAAAACCGCATAGGCATAATTAAAAGTACTTTTTGGTAAACCCTCAACCAGGAAGTCGTGTAATATTCAAAACGAGGCATACACGTAAACATGGCTGACAAGCGTCGGCCGAAACGCAAATCAGATAAGGTATTCTGTTTATTCTCATACAACTTGTCGTTTTCTGCTATGTAGAGCTTTTGGAATAATGGCATTTATTTATGTTTTCTTGAATTTCTACATGTCGTTGTCGCGCCGATCCAGTAATTTGTAAAATGTCATTCATTGTGAAAATGAAAGTGGGTGGGGTAAATGTTTACATGAACGTTTTTTCTAGATCTAGCGATTTTAAGTCCAAACAGTGTTTATGGTGTTGGTTTTTCAGATGATCAATTGGTTTTGCCTTTCTTAACATTAACTAGCTTACTTAAAAGTCCAATGACTTTTCGTATGTGTGTGGCAGTGTGTGAGTTTTTTTAAACAAACTGACAAATAAAATAAGCAAAACTTTACAATCTGTCACTTTATTGATTACTAGCTGATTCATAGTTTAAATCATGTACATGGAATTCTGTTATTACTGTAGGGTTAAGATGTTCCAATGAACAATTGGGCTTTGGTGTTGGACACATTGTAAAATTGTTTCAAAGTATGTTTTGCTTAGGTATGTGTAACACTAGACCAACTGAATCACTGTGGTCTATTTTGCCTAATTAAGTTTTTTTTAAATTTCATAACAGTGTTTATATACATCCAACTGATCACTTTTAAACCTGTATTCCACATACAAATATTACAATGTGTGTACGACAAGTGTAGATCCAAATTGGCCGGCACTGCCATGTGATCTGGATCTGCACTGGTTGTATCTTGGTTAGAAATACCGGAATGTGAACAGTGAAGATCCTGATCAGACAGCACAGATGTGCCATATGATCTTGATCTACAGTGTTGGTCCAGGTAATAAATGTATCTATGGAGTAAAGGTTAAATAATATTAGCAAATTATCCTTCAACAGTGTCCAGATTTTTGGAGAGTGTTTGACTTTGAGAAGTTCACCCTTACTGTTTCTTGGTATGCATTTTGTGTTGTAATTCAAGTGTTGCAAAACTCTGAACTGGTCCATCTTTCTCATTAATGATGACATGTATTGCTTTGATCTTTTTTGATGAGCTGTCAGCAAATTGACAGGTTATATGTATATCGGCAAGACCCTGCAGGGGCATGGTGTGGGATCCAAATAATCAATGAAACAGCAGTCTTATTTTTAATATGAAAATTACCGTATAACCATCCCTGTTTATATTTTGCAATGCCCCATTGTTGCATTACTAATAAAATAACTTGCAAAATGCATCATTTTCTTGAACATAAACATAATGTTCAGTGAGAGCCTTCAGCACATTCCATATCAAGCTACATGTACAGGTCTGACTGACAAGTCAACTCTATATTATTTTATTTGCAGTTGTATAACTCTTTATTATTTAATTTGCAGTTGTATACATGTTCATGTTATTGTGAGTGAAAATGACTTCATCGATTGGTTTAGAAAAAAACAACATGTAAAGTAGACATTGAATTTTGTATCGAACAATATTTCATACAGTGGCTGTTACATGTAGAACAATCACATTAACAACAAAGTGAACAACAGCACTCTTTTTTTTGCAGTAACTGTTACTTGTAGTAAAAATATTGTGCACAGTCCAGTTATTTGTGCACAACTTTTGCTGTAGCCATGCCCAAACCAAATTTTTTCCAATGCAAAATGGAAACATCTAATGGGGACTCTTATTTCAGCAAAGTGCAAGATGAGTTAAAATATTTAAATGATACGCTATTTTTTCAGGAAGAGCAGGCTTGTACAAAAGAAGAATATGCAGTTGCTAAACATCTCCGATTTAACACCCCAGCACATACAGGACGCCTGGCCGGGATGACAGTCAAATGTTTTATAGGTGTGAATTAGTTTGTGCAATTTTATTCACCAGTTTTCTCCATCTTTGGTTGTATAAGTGTAATAACTAACCATTGAGTTACAGCCTAGTTGTTTTGAATTTCATTAAAAAAATTATATATTTTTTTTAATTTATAGTTATAAACAATTAAACATACATATACTAGTAAGTTGATGTATAGATTACATCTTTTTGTATAAAACAAAACCCCTTGGTCAGGATCTTCACTGCATGCTTTTGATTCAATTCATTTCTAACTGAGAAGCGACCAGTGTAGATCTGGATCAGGATCATCAGATGACATAGAGGTGTTGGCTGATCTGGATCTACACTAGTTACACAGTCCTGCGATAAAATCCGTATATATGGAGTAAAGTGTTAAATTCCATTGATTTACATTTGCAGCTTCTGATGCCATAAACTGTCTGTTAGACTCAAAATGGGCAAAAGGAAAAGCCAACCCCGATTCAGAGATTGTGTTCACCGACAGAAAAAGCTGTGTTCAGTTCTTAAACAGGTACGATTATAAAATTTAAAAGCATTTATTACTTTTCCATAACTTTCCATGAACAGACTCAATCAAACAGAGCCTGCAATATTTCCATATTTTGTCGTGTTCAATTGCTCTCAAAGTTCTCTATTTAACTATTTATCAATTTTATTATAACATGTAATTGGCAATATTTCAGTCAAGTTGCTTCATGGCATGTCATGGTAAAACAACACAAATCACCTAACCAGAAATTGACACAAGAAATATCTAACCAGATATGTTCCAGCAAAAAGAAAGGTTTATCAATATTAAGGAGAACATGATTTACAGAGGTACCATGTTCTTTTTGAAACAAGTCTCATTTTTAGCTTCAGATGCTTGAGATTTGAGACTTGTGTACAGTTTGAATGTTATTAGCTTGGGCCTAGTTTCCAGAAAGATCTTCAAAGGGGAGTAAATAATCCTTTTACTCCATGGGATATGGCTGTTATCCAATGGAAAAATGGTTGCGTCTGATCAGGATCTGCACTATTCCAGTTTGATTCATTAGGTTATATCTGACCAAGATCCGACCAGTATAGATCCAGATCAGATGGCACGAAAGAAAACAGCACAGAGGGAGTAAAGGGTTAATAGATGGCTATGTTTTTATCATTGCAGATACATACAAAAAGGCCTTTTTCACAGAGCTGATAAAGTGGAATCCAGAAAAGAACGAGAGAAAAGAAAAAAGAAGAAGGAAATGGAGGAAAAAGAGAAAGATAAGGAGAAAGAAAGTGGCACAGATGTATGTACAAATGTAGTTATAAACCCGAAAAAAAATATTATTATTAAATAATATTTTATACCATTAATTACTGTTAAACCTCAATAGGCAATGCTTTTTGTTTGTTATTAAACCATTTCAGCCAATCAGATAAAATCTGAACAGTAATCAACTGCAGATTGATGTGTAGATCCAGATCAATCTGATGGTATGTGCCGACTGATTTGGATCTACACTGATCATGCATGGAATAAATTAAAAGCTCTTGTGAATTGCCATTACCATAAGGTGATTGTGTTACATGTTTTCACAATACATGTATTTAATATTGTTTACCACTAAATGGTAATTAGCCAATATTTCTTCTCATCCTTATGAAGTCATTATGAAGGATTGATGTCATGTTGCCGAAGACATAATTTGGCATGATATTGTAAAGCCCACTCAGTCTCTTTTTTCTTCTAAATTCTATATAGTGAATCAAAATCTTTATATACTTGTGCTGAAAAACTTGTATACATGTATTTTAATATGTTGCTATTTACTTAAGGTATGTGTGATATATTTCAGATCAAGAAAAGTAAAAAGTCAAAGAAACAGAAAGAAGAAGAGGGTAAAGAAGCCAAAGAAGAAGAATTGAAAAAGGAAGAAAAGAAAAAAGTAATTTTTAAATTTTTGAAATATAGTGGTATCATATTTCATGGTGGTTTAATTTTCATGTATTTTACACTAACGAGAAATCAAGCCCCAGTGAAATTAAACAATTTTTCAGGTTATAATATAAGAATATTACAACACTATTTATGCCTACTTGAAAATGTCATTTTTGCCCTATGCATAAATTTTGATTGCTCCAAATTAAAGGATATCTCATAAAATGAATAATTACATGTGTTAATAAGTAGTACCACATGAACAGAAGAGGGTGACCCGGTCATAAGAGATATTCTTTTAGGGTTTAAAAGATAATAGTGGAGCTAACCCCCTAGTCCATGGATACACCTTTTATTACAAAGGCAACTGGTGTAGATCTAGATCAGCTGGCATGTCCATACTATTTGATCTTGATTAAAAATTTTGTTCTGTTCACTTCCTAAACAGAAATAACTTAATAACTCGAAAATGACTGGTGTAGAACCAAATCAAAGGGCAGGGATGACTGGATCTCCACACTCCTCGATGTTATATTAAAATAATTAACTTATAAAATCATTTCCATAATTTATGTTTCAACTTCTTGTTTTCAGACAGAGAAAAAAGAAGTTAAGCTGAAAAAGTTCAAATTGAACATGAGTGATGACCAGAGATTTGTGGATGGTAATTCTGTAAGTATATTTATGTTGATTGATCTAAGTGTTTTCAGTATTACATTTACAGTTTAACTCAGGGGTTCCACTAGGTGCTTTATCTCAAGGCCAATTTTAGAGCCTCCACAAAGTGGGTGGCATATAGAGTTGCACTCCTCCGTCTGTCCATCCATACGTCCCCAAATCTTGTGGCATTAACTTCTCCTAAAATTCCAGGCAGATTTCTTTCAAACTTGCATAGATGATTTAGCAGGATGTGAAGATGATCTTAAAGAAAGGATTTTTTTCCAGCAACTATTTTTACCAGAGTTATGGCCCTTTGTAATTACAAATTTTGTTGCAGCAGTGGGGGCATCAGTGTCTGAGGACACATTTTAGATATCTCTTCTTTTTAGATGATTGTGCCAATTTATAGCAAAATACAAAAATTACAGCGATAAAAATCAGACTTTTTGATATTTCATAGGTCAAAGGATCATCTCATAGGATGAAATAGATCCCCTGGTTTAACCTATGGTACCATCACCTGTATTTAGCTGCCATTGTGCAAAGTTCCTAGCAAAAAAATAAATATTTATTCTGAAATCAGTGTTAATGGTCTTCTGAATTAAAATAGCAAGTAGGCAAAGTTCTTAGCTGTTTTAAATATTCAATCAAAAAGTTTATAAGTCAGTCACCCAATGTAAGCAGCCACTTTTTAAACTTGACCAGGATGTCCTCTTAGAAGATGTTTTACTTAAGCGACAGGGTTATAAGACCATTTCTTGCAGAGGGTTGTGTGTAGATACTGGTACGAATTACATGAAAATGTGATGTGTTTACCATCTTGAATTACAAAAATAAACACACACAAAAATAACAAACACTAACATACAAACACCTTACACCACATTTAGCTTATATTAGGTGGAGTTTTTTTTTAAGAAACCCAAAAGGAATAGAGTTTAGCAAATTTTGCCAAAATGACCATGGTTTCCCACAAATTTACCTTACAGCTGTCAGATACAACATCATAACCTTATGAATATTCAGTACATAACAGACACTAAATAGTAAATCCTTAAGTGGTTGAGGGTGTAGTTTTGAAGTTCTGACTTCAAAATTGTATGGAGAATTGTGGCAAACACTAAATATTAGGTATTTGTATAAAGTGCACTATTTTAGAAAACTTAATTGATATACCTGTATTTTTGGAGGCTGATATTTAGTTATGATATTTTCTGATTGAATTTCTCATGAAATGATTTCTGTCATTGCAGATATATGTGTGGATATATGATCCCATTCATCCAAAGACATTCTTCATGGGATTTTTAATGTGTAAGTACTATCATCTAATAAGAAAATATACTACTCACAATTTCATAAGAGCCACTTATGTAGTCTGTAACTAACACATTTGTTTTGTTTCAATAAATCAGTTAGGACCACTTATTCTTTCAATCTTTGGTTTTATCATATAAATAATAAAAACAAAACTTATTATTACACCTCACGTGATTAGTTTACTATATAGCGTAATGTGACGTCACAGGGAGATAATCGCTACTGTCACATATGCGACAGCATCATGTCACCCTCGCGTGGATCTAAAAATAAATATCTTGGAAATCCGATTACAAATTAACTTCTACACATGCGTTTTTCTCTTCTTTGAACACTGAACTCAAAATGTAATGTTAAAAATGTTCGGTGTAATAAAATAAATACCACATCCCATTGGGGGAAACAGTACGAAATGTTAACCCTTGAGAAGGTAATGTCAACCTCGGCTAACGCCTCGGTTGACATTACTTCTCTCGGGTTAACATTTCGTACTGTTTCCCCCAATGGGATGTGATATTTATATAATGTATCATAAACTATTATATAAAGTGTTATAATAATTGCAGACTACAAAAGTGGCCCTTATCAAATTTTGAATAGTGTATGTCTCTGGTGATGATTGTTTGAGTATGATGTCTTTAATAGAATACCTATATTTCTTGCATACTCCAAAGACTGAGAAATCCAGTCACATGACGAGGGACATTTATTACATTCATGTGTCATATGTCATCTGATCAGGATCTACACTGTTCCCTTTTATATTCATTATATTATATATGACTAAGAAGCAAACAAGAAACAGATGAAATGGCCCAGTTTTGCTGGTTGATCTGGATCTACACTGGTAATCCATCTTATAAAAGTCATATCCATGGTCACATGACTTGATATCTGTGATTTTTATAATGCATACATAGTAAAGGCTTAATTTCAACAAATTTATTTGAAATTTCATGGTATTATTCAAGAATAAGGATTTAATAATTTACAGCTTAATTATGATTATCCATTTTTAATCACTAATGTTCAAATTTGTTTTTATTATACAATGTATATATTCCTATTCGTTTGATGATTTCAGTACTTGGGGCCATTGCACTATGTCTCTTTCCACTGTGGCCTGATTGGATGAGGATAGGCGTGTACTACGCAAGTTTACTCGGTGCTAGTTTTGTTGGTTTTATGCTGTTCTTAATTGTATGTAAGTATCACCCCTAAATTTTCTTTTTTCTGAAAGCTGAAGTTAGAAACTTGTTGCAAACGCAATTAAGTTGTCTCCCTTGATACCCTACTAGGCAGATCACTGCAAGAACATAATGTAACAATGGACTAAAAAGTTATGCACTATGTAAAATGCCTATGGTATAAAAGAATCTACTTGAATAAAAGAAACATTCTTTCAGATTAAAACTACCATTTGTTTAATTTTCATTTCTTGGTCAGAATACCATAAACATATGGATAACTATATAAAAAAACTTAAATAAGTTAAATTGTCTTAGCTTTAAGCTTGACTGGTACTAAGATTTGCTTGTGTAGTGTAGAAGTGGTCAATGTTAAGTGTAAGGGAAGTGTGTATTTAGTTTTATTTATTGTCGCTACTGGAAACCTTTATGAGCGACGCCTCCAGAAGAGTGTTAGTCATTTTAGGTTTTGGAGGATAGTGCAAGATACAGAGTACTCTCCAATTCCAGAATCATCCCTGGTTCTTTTAATTTCCCGGTGTATAGCACCACTACACTGGACCTCGGTTTAACGTCTCTTCCGAAGTAATTTTAGTTGGAGTAGCTGGGGATCGAACAAGCGATCCCTGGACTCAGAGGTAGTACGCTAACCACTGAGCTAATGATCCGCTCTAAGGGAAGTAACTTTCTGATAGAGTCTAAGAGCTTTTAGAGCTATCCAGTGACAGTCCATAATTGAGTATCTGAAACCAGTCTAGGCTATTTGATTCTTCAGTTTCTTGAGAAGCTGATTGGTTGGTTGAAATATAACCAAGTCTTGTGCACAAGATCATAAAGCTTAGATTAGAAACCAGTCTCAAAACACTTTTAACTTTTGATTTATCAGTTGGGAGACTTGATTTTAACAAATGAGATGGTTGAGATTTGAGACTAGTCTCCAGTCTCAGCTTTATAATCTTGGGCACTTAGCTGACTTGTTACAAGTTTGATGGAGCGCTCAAATGTTATCTTGGCATACTTGCAGTGATTTCCCTTTACTCATTTCAACATGTATAGATATAATTTTAGTCTTTATTAGATCACGTGTTTTATAACATGAGCCAACAGTGCAGATCCAGATCAGCCATCATATCTTTGCTGTCTGATCAGGGTTCACACATCTGGTCGCAAAAACATAAATGCATATATATGGAGTAAAGGGTTAAACAATTTATAAAATATGTCTTATTTACATGGAATTTTTGTTTTCAGTACGAGTCATCATCTTTTCAATCATCTGGTTACTCACACTCGGTAAACATCATTTCTGGATTTTCCCGAACTTGACAGAGGATGTTGGTGTAATCGAATCTTTTAAACCCCTCTACAAACATGATGTATATCCCCCGCCAGAGATTGAGCAGGAATTAGAAAAAGAAAAGAAGGAAAAAGATGCAAAAGATGAAGAAGAGGAAAATGAAAATTCAGAAAATGGAGATAATGAAAATAATGATGAAGATAAGGACAATGATTTTGAGATGGTGACTTCGAAAAATGGTGAGGAGGAGGGTGAGGAGGAAGAGGAGGAGAAAACAGGAAGTGAGGAGGCGGAGGAACAGTGATTTTAACTCCTCCCCTTGATTATTTATTGACAGATTTTAAATTAACACAGTCTGCAGAATTCACCCCGCACTGTTGAAAAATGCACTTTAGATTATTTTTCCTTGTCAATTCAGCTTTGACTCAAAAGATTTTGATAAAACAAAAAATGTTTATTTGTTGAATATTTATCAACATGAAGAAAAAAATGTTCATGTTGTAAATGAAAAATAATTTATTTAGACAGAATATTGGGTAGTGATTTTTTTGACATTTGGGGAAATAGAGAGTTAATGGACTGGAAATGATCTGCCGAATTTACATTCATTCTTACATAAGGTTTTATATTTCACACTTGAAGCTCTGTGATGAATCATGACGAAATCGGGCTTATGTGAACAGTGAAGACCCAAATCTGCCTGTGCATCTGTACAGCCTAAACATGGACAGGTCTACACTGTTCGCCATTCCATCAGACAAACATATAGGAAACAGTTTAAATCCTTTTGGACCATTTGAATTTGCAATTATTATCAGGGCCAACATTTTTCACGAAGTCAGTAAGCCCCGTTTTGTCATTGTGCTTTACATACAATTAAGAGAGTTCCACAGCCATGTCTGATTAAATAATGTTTAATACATTTATGTATATATGGCTAGATACAGTGCATTTCTCATGCAACATTAGTTCTTGTTTTTGACATCTGTAGAAGATCGGCTTTGCAGAATGTTAAAAAACTAGAATCTGCTTTGCTGAAAGTCTCTATCTTTAAGCTGAATTAGAATGTTCTGAAACTGGCCATTTGATAGTTATTTGCTTTATTTGTTAATGAAACACCACCAAAATAAGCATTGATTATGATCTTATTTGTACTAAATATTGGGAAAAAAAGATTACCATGTTCATACTATCCAAAATAATAGTTTGTCAAAATCAAAACAAACTAATTTCATCAGTTGTAATTTCTTGAATGTTATTTATTTTGTGCATAAGGAGTGCTAACCGAACATCTTTAGGTTTAAGTTGAATGAAACTGTTGATTGAGATGTCTAAAAACTATTGTTAAGGATGTCAACATATTTTGTTTTAATTTTGAAGGTTTTATTATAAAGTGTTCATAAGAATAAAACAAGGATGGAGATCTATGTTTTATTCCACAGATTTCACTTTA